>JAFBMS010002400.1:0-29409 GCA_019788955.1 Albula glossodonta | reverse complement strand
TATGTTCTAATTTTTAAATTGCAATGTCAGCGCTTTGAAATATGTCTACATTACTGTAACAGCAGAATTGGTTGCTCTTAAAGTACATTTTTCCTTTGAAATTTAATAACAAAAAATGTACAAAAATTGAGACAGCTGCCACTCATATGTTCCTACTTTCAGTAATGGAGATGAAGTACCCTGCACTATATTATATTAAAATAAAACATAATTTATACAGGAAGATAACAATGACAAATTCATTTAGCATTTTTTAATGGCCAAAATGTGATAAGGAAAGGGTCTGGAAAACGTGCAGTCTCAGTAAGGAGAAAGAGTGACACGATGTGCTTTTGTGGGGAAAATAAAATAATTAAGAGGGCTATCATGAAATGGAGAACAGACTTCAGCAGGACAGAACTGAGGTTGTTCTGAAAATACAACACTGTATTTGGTCCATGCATTACACTTCCATTACCGTACTGTCATTCTACAGACAGCCCCACACAGAGCCACTCACAGTGTGGGGGAACATAAGCGCATTCACCTGACTAACACGGGCAACAGTGCACAACCTGGTTATCAACGTCCTCAGACCAGCGAGTACAGACATCACTAAGGCACTAAAGCAAGGTAACGGGAGCTAAAACACAAAATACTACGAGTTAAAAATAAACTATGATTACAAAATGACAACCATAAACTTTATAAACAGAACCACAAACCACAGCCTCATTCTGTACCAACATCCCCCAAAAACGGTGAGTCTTAATTGTGTGTCAGAAGATGGCCGATGGGCCTGCTCTCCATACCTCAGGCAGTGTTTAAATGCGCATTATGACTCTGACAGCTACAGATATACTGTAGGCAAACTCCGAGCGTTGGCTTTCAGACTAGCGCTCAGAGTGGCATGCGCTTTAGCTCCTGCTGTCATCTCTTAACCACTCCTCTGCAAACTGAGCTCTCGGGGTGATGCTTCTGGAGCTGCACAGTGCCGTCTCCTCCACCTCTCCCTCGCAGCTTTAAATCCTCCCACCGGAGTGCTGTGACACGAAGCAGACCCAACCTGACACCGCTACATCTGACAATATGCACGTCGCTGACCTCCCCCTTCCTGCTCAGTGTCTAATTACTGGGCTGTAATTACATGGCTGGCGGAGTGGCATAATTGGCTGCGCTTGCAGACGCATGCGTCTGCGGAACAACGCGCGGGCTGTAATTTGCGCGGTACATCGGCGGTGTTTAAGGAGGAGGTCTCGGTTCGCTCTGACACGGAGGCCATAATGAGAGTTTTGGGAAAGTGATGAGGGCGTCTTCATCGGTGCTGAAAATAACCCCCGAACTCAGCGAATAACGCGCACGCTGCTCTCTGCCTTGGTAAATGCAGGCCTGAAGAGGCGTGGAATGAAATTCAAATCAAGATTTTTATTTACTGCAAAAACAAATGTTCAGAAATGAATGTGTGGTCACATGGCACACATTTCAACAATAGTGCTAGAAATGTATTTTGAAACCAAAAAATAAACATTATAAACTATTTTATAAATGTGCACTTTATATTACAGTGATCTCACACAGTGTTTTGTTTTAATTCAGAGATGGATTGATGAACAAATAAACTAATGAACTGATGAAGTTGCAAGAGGTCCTGTATTAGTTCAAATTTAGTTCAATTTGTCAAACCATAATGTGAGCGAGCAGTGAACTAACCAATCAAACAAATCACCCTGGCTTCTACTTTTTTATTTTTTGTTACCTGAATATGAATTTTTCCTTATTTGGATCATCCTGTGTTTGCTTCTTAAAGCAGAGAAGCTGTTTCCTCATAGCTGGAGTTATTTTGCCAGGTTGCCTCAGAGCTGATAAACCCAAATGGAAGCTGTTGCTTGTGGGGTCTGAAGGGTCACAGTTAGAGGCATCACCAGCATCCTGTTTACCTGAGTTCCCATCTTTAATCATGCAGGCTGGCTCAAACTCCTGGCTCATGGCCAATGCAAAATCATGGTTTTGGTTTGGTGATTCCTGTCAGTCAGTGACTCTGACAGTAAACTATGCACAATCGCTATCTTCAGCATTTTCAGTTTTTATTTCCTTGTAAACATAATTTCATTAGGGTTCAGTCACAGGACTGAGAGAAAATAAGTACTTGGAGATGGAAATTTTATTTCATTTTGAGCAGCTAAACGTTTCTTGCTTGGAGTCAGGATAGACAGTCTGAAGGACACAGAGGCATGTGGTAATTTGGTTGTATTGTTTGGCTGTTAAAAATATGTTTTCATTTAAAACCAGAGAGTGAAGACTGAACCCAATTTGAACCTTTTAAAAAAATCAGCATAGTTATCATTGAATATGGGTTTAAATGAGTGCGCAGGGCCATACACTTCCTGAGTTAAACAAAAAAGCTCTCAGGTCTCCATTCACACATGGGTTTGTGCACAACATAAAACTCAACCTGATTATGTATTCTTGTTTACCTTGAGCCCAAAGTGTTATATCACTCATTGTATTTCTCTGTGTTGTTTTTCCCTCTCATTTCTAACCGCCAGAGCTTGAGGGGAATTGAAAAAAAACACACTAGCAACCATTGTATATTCATGCCACTTTTCTGATGCAGGGAAAGCGGCGAGTCGCGTCGTGCATACAAATGCGCAAAACTGAGAAATACTAATTCATACAATAAGTTATTTATGGTGCGGACAGCATTATGCAAATTTCAACATAACGCACACACACACACAACCTAAAAAAAAATATATAAACAAACACCCAAACGTTGTCTGCACTAACCAACATCCGATACTCAGAAACACTTCATGCAAAATTCACACCGAGGCATTGGGAAGCCCCTACGTGAGTGGACTGTTTCTGCCCTGCCTGAGGTTTTCTTACAGTGCAGTAACTCTGCGGGGGGCATGGAGCCACCGTTTCTCATTACTGTAACCCAAATCCTTTGTGTGCTGAGTGTCTATTGAAAAATTTATGCCAATCGACAGCTCTGCTCTCCTTCTTATAGCTGCTTTTTTTTTTTTTATCTCAAGGATCCAGAAGGACTCGCAGTAGTCCTCAAAGATAAAGGCTTGCCATGACAGCGGCAGCCTGACTAAATTATGTTGCCGTAAAAGGAGTAATGGAGCTGAACTGGTGGAATGAAGGACGGATTTGATGCCTGGTGAAGAGGGAACTATTAAGGAGTGCTTGCGTTTAGCAGTGTGCACTAGGACACTGTATTCTCAATGCCACTCCTACAGAAAAACCTTGGTGCTACACTCTCCTGTGTTCATACCAGCTTCAAACCTACCTAGGCATACTACCTAGCAAGCAAGAGATTGCTTTCCAAGCACACATAATCAGGGGTTTAAACCAAAACAGGCATTTATCAACGCCATGTCCTGCCTGCACCTCTCATATTTCCATTGTGATGTCACACGCTGGACCTGTAGCATCTCCATTGTGATGTCACACGTTGGACCTGTAGCATCTCCATTGTGATGTCATCAGCTGTGGAAGGAAGACTCAATGTCCATCAACCTTTACCATTGATGACAGACATGATACTGCCTGAAAAATATACCTTAGCTATTTTAAGCTAATAGATTGAAAGGGTATTTTATTTTTGCTGGTTTTGATTTCTTTAACAGGAATGGTCATCTCAGGCATAAATTTAAATCGATTAAATTATTGTTTTCCTCTGTGAGGAAAATTCAAAGCATTTTGATTAAAATGATTAAATGCACCATGACACAGTCTTCACCTATCACTAAGTGAGCGGGTCGCCGGGCCCCCTCTAGAAATGAGTGACAGATGACAGCACAGACACCCAGCAAACTTTAAACTTTTAATTTTTAATTAAGTGAACAGCATTTTTAAATTCACCACCGCATTTTGAGCGGTAGATAGTTGATATGAATGCCGCCTTCTTGCATGAACTGGACCAGAAGCACAATTGTGAATCCGTTTGTAAATTTTGTTATGCGTTTCCACTGGGACATCTACTGCCGCTGTGACGTAAGTATGTGGTACCGTTTGGCGCGCTGTGTTAGACATCCCACACTTCTGAAAAATGAACCAATGCTACAGCCATCTCAGAATGCTCACTACATCACTGCATGATGAACCTGGGACAGAGGACAGCCAATCAAATGGAGTCATGGGGCGGAGCCTCAGGATCAGCCTCTTCCTGATTCAAAACATTACATATGCACAGAAACATGCATATTCATGAAGAGGGAGTGGTCAAAAGCAATGGACACAGCAGTGCTCCTATAGTGAAGTGGCTCTTTGACCATGTAACCTGAGGTAGGGCAGTATTAGCTGAACTCACTTCTTCACCATATTTTGTAATCTTCACATGGCCTTACCTGAACTCTCAAACACAGTCCCTCCAGGTGGCAGAAAGCTCTATTTACGGTGAAAATGCCCAGCTGTAAGTGAATTGCCTGCAGCTAATTTTCCCGGTAGTGTAACACAGATGTCGGAAGTCATGCTGGTATGATTTCTAAGCATATGTATTGAATGAATTTATTACCTTTTATTAAGTAGTACACAAATAAACTGACCACAAACTGGCAATAAAACGTCGTAGCTAAAAACTTAATTTTACTGAAAAATTCACTGCATACTAACACTGATCAGTGGAAAAATTAATGACTGTTATTTCAGCCGGTTCACATTTTTCTCTGAGCTGTTTGGAGTTTTGCCCTGAATGATTTTTCCTCTAAATTTTAATTGAAACACTGCATATTCTCACAATCGAGCCCAACAGGGCCACAGTGTCAGCACACATTTACTTCAGAGTCAGGCTCTATGTGCAGAAGCTTCAATTGTGGTTATTACATGATTAATTAAAATGCTTAGTGAACCACAATGGGTTGATTGTTTAACAAAAGACTTAAGAAGAGCTGATAGCAACCCTGTAGTTTATCAAGAGAGGGGTACTACAAATGAATCAATATAGCCCTCCCCCCCATACCTTTAGAAGGCAGAGGCAATGCCCATTTATTAACTAATACTCATAAGTAACTGTTAGTCAGTGTTACTAAGCAGTTAGGTTTTATTTAATGTCCCCGAACAATAAACTGAATGGGAAAAGCATTAAGGCTGGACCCTCATTACATGGACTTTAGGGAGCAGATCTCCAGGTTAAGAGAAGGTTACTGTGTGATAAATCACCTTCTCAAAATCCTTTGTGTGTTGTGAAAGGAATATAATAAATATATAATATGCGGCTGAAGTCTGGGGGTTGGGGATTGGGAGAGGCAGGTAACAGAGCATTTGACTTGTTCACTCCCCATGTTAACCTCTGTGCATGTAGATGGAGCAGAACTGCTTTCTTCATATATACAGTAGTCTGTTCAGCCTACTGCATGCATACATTAACACCACGTGCAGGATAAAGTGTTTCTTTTTTAATAAAATGAGATCTGAGTAGCTTGAAAACTGCAAAGCACAGATGTGTACTGCTTACACCCACTAAAATAGGTCACATGATTCAGTGCTGTGCTGCTGGGGGGGGGGGGGGGGGGGGGGGGGGGCACTCTCTCAGCACACAACGCCCAACCCCACAATTCACCATCAGTTTTACAAAATGGAGGGACAGATCAATTACAGCTTATCAAATCACTGTGAATATATATGACATGATTATGTGAAGAAGAACGGCATTATGGGATATTGTCAATCATTTTCATTACAATTTCATCAAGAATATGGACCAGTCATGAAATAAGCATGTGAGATGAGAAGAATCATGAATATTTCAGAGAGAGCTTCTCGAAGCAGTCTTCTCTAAAGCTATTTCAGAATGGGGCTATATTTGGAATGTCTTTTTTTATTTAGCTGACACTTGTATCCAAAATGAATTACAGTTGATTAGATCAACCCCCCCCCAGAGCAGTGTGGGGTTCAGGGCTTTGTTCAAGGGTGCATTCCAGCTGCGCTCATCTCACTGTGGCTACGCCAGGGGCTCGAACCACCGACCTTCCAAGTCCCAGTCAAGAACCAAAGCCGCTTAACCATTACAGTTTATCACAGCTATGGGGAGACTTCAAGATCATAACTCATTTTTATCGAGCCAGTCTCTGGCTTATTCTTGCATTAAATAATAACTTTCATCTCAGAGGCTATTGGCTATTCATAGTTAGGCATTTAAAACAAGCAGCAGCTCCCAAAACGAAAGCTGATTCATGAGGATGGGATTGGTGTTTCACTGTGGCTGCCTAACAGAACTACACAGTGGATCCACATTACATACAGAACTGCAAGTGCACAAATGTATTTAAATGTATGTAAATCAGGGGGTTCAAGCCATCTGTGCCAGTGCTGGGCTGTGTTTACCATATGCTCACAGAAACGTCTAACCTAGCAGAAAAACTGATGTGAAGCCATCATGAGCACGGCATTCAGAGCTCGAGTAACATCACAGCACCCTGAGAATGCATTCCTCAGACCACAAGCAAGGCAAAATGTTACCTGCCATAATTAACTGTGACATACTACATTTTAATTATCTTCACTCTGAGAACTTCGGAATGAGTTATGCACATGCGTTGGTGTTTATTATGTATTGATATTCCACATTTAAAGCAGCCGTCTCATACAGAAACACTGCACAGAGTCCCAAAGGTATGGCCAATCCCACTTGATTTTTTCTGCAGTTTAACTTTATCAGCAGTAGCTGCCCGTATAGCTTACCAGCGCTGACGTGAACGCAATCGCAAATGTCAAAACTGTCCCGCTTTTCCATTGATTTATTACCAAAACATATCCTGCTCTGGAACATCTAAAAATAATTGAGACAAAACGGGTGCAATGAAATGTTTACAAGAAGCCTGTTTATTTCCCAGTGGGAACGTTGATTATTATTTTAAATTGCCAAGCGTTCGGCGATCGGTCCTAAACTGACAACGGCGATGAAGGAAGGTTAAATTGGCTGCTTTGGGTAATAAATCAGCGCCGGCTTTAAAGGAAGGCTACGCTCTGAATGAGACGTGAGCGTCCGCTGCTCTGAGCTCCGGACTCCATTAAACAGATTACTTTCCCCATTTTCTGCTTCACATCATAAAGGGTACCTGTGCTGAGTCATGGGAATGCAACCCTATGTTTCCAGTTTTCCTGAAGTGCTATTAATTTACACCGTAGTATTGAAATGAAACCTTAAGCGCTATAATTTACACTGTAGTGCTGAAATGAAATTAAAGCCACCTCACCTATAAAAACTATCTGAAAATGACAGTGCATGCCTCTAGCATGGCCAATCCCATAATGCACCGAGGAAAAGCTTCTCCATTTTCTCTGAGTCTAGCATGTCCCGTCTGTCATATCTTATAAGGCGAAAATTCCTCTTTACGTCACCTCCAGCACAGTGTTTCTGAGATGGGAAGAAATTGTGCTCTAGTAAATAAGCAAAATGTTCTGTAATGAAGTTGATTCTGTACTCCTACATGTACTGAAGGTACACATGAAATAATTAAAAAACAGAGCCAGGTTTTCCTGTGCCTGACCTCCTCAGACTGCTCTTCAGGAATAGATCACGTTTCAATAATTAGCAAAAGTGTTTGCACATCGTGAGATGAAAAACCAAAGTGCCAATTATCTCTCCTGTTGAAAGCAATTAAGTTTAAGTTCCGTCATTTGAACCATATTTTCCCTTTTCAAATGCCTAATGAGGGAAGTGTGGCCGATAAAACGATACTGAATCTTATTTTTCATGCATTTCACAAGTTATGTCAAAATTCGATGTAGCACATTTTTTAAGGTGAAGGAGGATTTTGCAGTCCTCAGGTATGCCCAGTAGGAAAACAGACGTGAATGTACTGACAGAAGCTCCTGACTCAGCGTTCTCTGCACAGGTGGGGCTGGGAAAGACAGGTGATGCTAAATTAGAGAAGGGAAGGGAGTTTGTTCTCCTGCCAAAAACCTGACATGGCCATTCTTGGTAATTTCATGTAGTCTACTGGACATAAAATGTAATTACTACTTACAACTACTGTAATTACAACTACAGTATAAACTAAGTGCTACTTACAAAAACTGTATAAACAGATGTTTTTGCAGGAAGTGATTTGTGACCAGCAGCTTTTGAAATAATGTTACATTTTTCTCACTTGGCTGGCATACATCACAGTGAAGGAAATTAGGAACTGAAACTACGGCGTGCCGTTTAGGCAGTCCTCTTACCTGTGCAATTATGAATGTCTACAGAATTAAAAGTCAAGAAAACAAAACAGACCGAGGATGAGGGTTGCCCTAAAATGAACGCCATTTTTTATACTTACTGGTGAATGACAGGTTACGCTACAAATATTTCTCGTAATGAGCATCCAGGTTGGAATGAACCTTTCAGACACTTCAAACCCTCAGGTCCAGGGATCAGTGATTCAGATCCTTAACAGGATTCAGGATAGGTTAAGCTGTCAATTCTCATGACTGCTGAACCCTACCAAACTATGTTCATAAAATAACAGCATTTGCTCAGTTTAAATACACTCAGGGGGTGGCCATGTTTCTGTCTGTCCCATGTCTCTCTGTGTCCACCCCATTCTAAAGACTGACCAACTTCACTGGAACATATCTTCGCTGTAAAAGTAGTATTTGCTTTTATTATTTTAGTTTTTTTTTTTAGTTTTTTGCTTTCATACTGAGAGCTCCAAAACCAACATTAAATTTCACAGCAGGGAGGAAAAAGTTGTGTCCTGCATTTTCTCTACAGGATTACCTCTCCTTCAGAGGGGTGAAAAATGCTGATTAAATCACGATATATTGGGTTTTGATCACAGCAGTTGTAGTCCTTCCTCTTTAATATACTTTTCCATTTTATTTTCTTTGGAGCACATTCTTTCCTCAAGCGCTGCTCCGCTAAAACAAGTACCATCTCCACAGATTCGATGCTGTGTTTCACCTACAAGTGTCTGAGGACAGGAAGATATAATTATGCCTGCAGTCAATGCAATAAACCTTTGATTGAAGAGAGGAACTGTCTGCTCCACCAAGCTGTAATACAGTGTGCTTTGAAAGCATACACAGAGGAAAACATACAAAAAAAGAGTAATATTACATTCCCTTTGTCTTGGATCAGAGGCAACATGGAACGAGCTATAATGCTATATTAAAGGCATTTTATATGACAGAAAACCTCGAAAGCCCATTGCGGATAGACTTTTATTTTTACTGTAAATGTCTGAGACCAGCTGGGAAGCTATCCAGTACTTTGTGGGACTTGTATATAATCTGGGTGGTCTGTCTGGAGAAAGTACAAGGGCAAGATACAATCAAATACACTTGGCCTCTTTAAAGACAGATGCAATTAAAGGGAATTTAAAATAGAATGCACACAATCAAGGGACACTAAAAGAAAATGATTTCATAATACAAACTCTGTTTTGATTCAATTGAATAAGTCCTTACAGAGACTAAGGCCAGGATTCAACCTGCATTTGTCCTTAAATTTAGGGATTAAGATTTCATCTTCACCAGCAGTTCTGCAAGTTTAGCAATCATGTAAATTCGCCAAATTGTTCTGGTAGAGGAAAAAACCAAAAAACTCTTATTAAGCTGTAAAAAAAGGACACTTCTTGAGTGAATGAAAGCCATAAGAGCCTATGATTAAATCCATCTAAATCTTTCTAAATCTCACCGCTCTCACAAACCCCCAAACTTCTTAATGTCGCATTCAGTTTTTTTTTTTTTTTTTTTTTAACTTGGACTAATTTATCTCCAATACACCAAGGTTTACATGTAGCTGAAGAACACGTTGCCATAAGCCACAGCAAAGCTGTACATATGCGCAATGCTGCAGAGCGATTCATCCTTCATTTTAGCCAGAGCCGTGTCAAAAGGATTGCTCATGTATGCAAGCACGAATTAATGATGCTCTCATAATTTCATACCGTTTAATTTTCCATCGAACAGGAGGCAAATTGCTACGACCCAACATCATTGTAGATACAACGTGTTTATATGAAAGACCAATTTATCTTTGACAACTCTATCTTTTGTCTTATAATTGCAAACAGAACAGAGCCACAAAGTGCATTGTGGCTGCGTGATGATGTAAATTATCCCTTTCAAAAAATATCAAATGAGTGCTCAGGGAAAGGGTGTCAGTGGTGTAGTAACCGAATGTTATCTCACAAAACATACACAGGCACATGTGACATCTCAAATTAAAATGAACATTATCATTTTCTTAAATTTGCTTTTCTCTTTCGATCAGATGTTTGTAGTTTCAGCTTTGAGTCAGTTTGTAGTCTTTGAGTGAATTCTCATCAGTCCCAAGCTCTTGGTTATTAAACTCTGCGGTTGTGTTGATTTTAACTCTTGCTTTCCCAACCCTAATTGAATTATACAATCTGCCCCATCACAAACCAGCCTATAGGAGGAAGTGGCTGTCCATGTGACTTCCTGTTTTTCCACTTTGCAGACATCACAATACTTACACATTGGCCATGCCCAAGGAGGGAATAGCAGAATGCATGCTAAGGTACACATTGAATACTAGCACATTGCATTATAGTGATTAGTATTAAGTATTTACACTGTGACTATGTAGCTTGGGAATTGCTGCATACTTCCTGCTTACTGTGAAAGCAATGGCAGCTCAATGTTTAACCTTATCCAGGCGGCCGTTTACTGTTAGTTTAGCTGACCTGCGCTACACCACCCCTCCACTGGTAACAGTAAGTGTTAGTTTAGCTGACCTGCGCTACACCACCCCTCCACTGGTAACAGTAAGTGTTAGTTTAGCTGACCTGCGCTACACCACCCCTCCATTGGTTTAGCTGACCTGCGCTACACCACCCCTCCACTGGTTTCCTCAGAGTTTACTTGTGAGCTGCACTGTTTTGAGGTGCTACAGTTAAAGTCCTGCAGGATGACTCAATCTATTAGACCCCCCCCCCCCCCCCCCACCAAAACCCCCCAAACAGTTAATTTTATTATCATACAGAAAAATTTCTCATGGCTGACATTGCCAAGTCCACAGCACTGAAGCTAATCAAACACAGAGCCTCGTTATAGTGGATGAATCTGGACACACTGACAAATGCCAGGACCTTTGCAGATGGAATCCACAGCAAAATTCAATCAATCATGAGCTGAGACAGGTTTCACGGCAAACCGAACAGCAACGTGCTGCCAAGTCGGAGATAACGACAAACCACGCAATGCTATCGACGCACTCGCAACGCTGGCCCTGCGCGGAAAGCTTTTCGGTATCAGGAAAATAAGTTTAATTAATGCCAGCTTCGCTCTGGCTCGACGATTCACGGAGCGATCGGCAAATGATGTTAACGCATGGCAGAATGCGACAGAGACTCTTATCCAAGGGCGTCGTGTCAGTGTGAGAACAGAGAGCGCGCTGCTTAGCGTGCCTCTCTAAACCCCTTAAAGCTCACACCTGGGCGCTCTTCACGGTCCGCTCTCAGAGCCGAGAGCCGTTTGGAAGCAGGGGCACCTGAGGGTGTGTTTGCCGACACTCGAGAGCACCTGACAGCTCTTCTCAGGGCGCTCATTAAAGGAGTCCTGCAAACCGCTATCAAACTGAGAGATAATTCCCAGCATCAACACAGCGAAATGTGAATTACCATGCCTCAACAAGCAATATCTACTCCACGCACACCACGCAACAGGGCTTCATTTAATGCCCCAGGCCTCTAAAGAGTTCTTCAGCTACATTCCGGAAACAAGATAGACATTTTCACTCATGATTATTGAGTAAAAGCTGCTCACAGGGTTTCCATCTACAAGATAACCATTCAAGCTGTTTGTGTCTAAATAATGGGGCCCGCCGAACTGAAGTTATTTTAAATAGCTATTGTAAACAGAAGGCTTCTCAGTAGAGATGTCATCCGAGAAACACAGTGTGCTTATAGCGGCTTTTCCTCCCTCCCTCCACAGGAGGGCACTGTTGCAGATTCCCTGCTCCCAAAGGGCCGTCACAGGCCGGCCACACCTGACCATCCTCAGTTACCTGTTTAAACGGAATGCGGTCTTTCATGAAGGTAGCTGAGCTTTCATTTGTGGATCTGAGGATCTCCTGGAAGATTTTCCAACACTTCCTGCCCTGTGTACAGGTCCTGGATGCTGTGGTACTCTACCCTCTATGATCCTACCTGGAAAAAACACAACCTGGCTTGTCTTGAGACGCTACGTAACCCTGTGTGTCATGACGTGATCCCATCAGAACTCAGGACACAGAACTGGCTCAACACTCAACATCCAAACGCATGAACCCCTCTCCCATCTCCCTCTCGCGTCCATACCTTCCAAATTCTCAGTGATTTCCTCCCAAGGTCTGCTTGAACAGAGAGGCACAATCTGGCAACCGCGGATCCCCAGATCCCCCTTTGGCTACGGATTCTGTCTGAGGCGAGCACAGGAGATGGAGGGGAAGGTGACTAATGTACCTCCAGCCCAGAGGCCTACCAGCCAACGCTGATGCTGCTTTATAGGACCTTCTCCACAAATTCCTCTCATGTAGCTCTGTTTACATATTTCTGTGAAACTGCCTTAAATGTTTTATTGATAATGAAGGCCAAACCTGGCTGCATTCAGGCCCAATGAGTCAATGTGTTGATTTAGAGCGGAGCTGTACATTTATTCACATCTTGGACCTAATAAATGAAGAGTGGTGCATATGTGCTATCGGTGTAATTAAATATCCCGTGCGCCTCGATGTGCTCTTTCTCCTCCCACATTTAAATATTCTCTGCTTTTACAAGAACACAAGTTCAGGGCCTTATTCATGGAAGGCTTTGATTTGAACATGTGAAGAATGCTTAAACAGCACCAGGCTGTAGCTGCAGACAGATAATCTCTGCAAAAGGCCCCAGAATGAAACAAGAAGCAAACATTTGTCATAAAAGGTTATGACTCACAGGCCTACCTTTAATCAAACACACTGCAGTCTCTTTAAGGCCGTATGCAATTCAGCTAAAACAGAATTTTGTCTCTCTGTGGGTAGATATGTTATTCTATTTTGCAATGAAAAATCACATATTCCAAAAGACATGTCTGGTTATTACCAATAACAAATGTAGCACTGTACTCAAAAAAATGTACTCAGTGGAAATTATGCTGAAAAGTCTGTTTTGATTGAATTGTATACGACTGTATCTACCATGCCAGCTTTAGCTATATAGCATTCTGGTACCATATATTTAGCTTCCTCAGTCAGGTTGGTTTTCATGGTTAATTTAGTGTCAAACTGCAGCCTGGAAAAGTTTGTATCAAAGTAAGAATCTCATAATTTATCAGAAAGTCTGTTGGTTTTCCTCTCGCTTGGGATGTTATCTTGCTGTTCCAAAAGAAGCAGATCTCTGTCCTCCAGGGCAACTTAAAACGCTCGGTTTCACAGACAGACAGCAGCAATGGGAGGATGAGAGTCTATATATGAACAGAGCCGCCAGGCCATATCAGCGACATCCTGATTTGAGCATCGGCTCAAACCTGTCATTGATTGACAGCTCATTGAAGCTCCACCCCTTGTGGGGTTGGAGCAGCCGTGCTATCCTTTAACGGTATACATTAACAACAGGATACTGGCGATAGGGACCCTAATCATAGGGCGCACTAACAGTAGGGGACACTAAGAGTAGGGCCCTCATCAGCCAGACCAGTGGAGTGCAGAACCTCCATCTGAATTCTGCTCTGCATGTCAAGATGAGTTCAGATGAGATGAGATTCCGCCGTTCATGTTCCCCAAAGCACCGCTGTGCATTCTGGGAGCCCCCCCACCTCAAAGCAGAGCCTTTCCACAGCTCCCACTCGTATGAGGGCTGGGACGGCAGGATGATCAAAGCCATGCTTCCTCCATAGGAGCTACGCAGAGACCACAGCCATCAGGGCTGTCACCACACCAAAAATAAAAAGTTCACATCGCTGAAGGTGACACCATTACATGACACCATTAGACTTTTTTAAAGTTCAGATTGACTGCACAGAAAACTCTGTTTGGTGTAGATAGAACATCTCTAAACTGCTGGTTCTGAAACTTTTCCTGTAATGGATGAAATGTGAAATTCAACATGTCCCTGGGAGCCAGGTTAGAAACTGCAATGTGCAATAATTGTCAATTTTATTCAGAACGGTTCACTGTAGCCACTTTCATTTACAGCCATCATTGGTGTTTAGGTATGAAAAGTGCTACCCTTCAAAAGCATGTACTCGCAGTTGATATAATAGCCATTTTCATACTGAGCTCTCGTGGATATGAGTAGAGTTTTTCATTTACTTCATAATGTCATGGCCCACCAACACCATGTCCATGACCCATTTTTGGGTCCTGCCCATACTTTGAGAAACACTGCTCTAAACAAACCAGAGCCAGCCCCGCTCATAAAAACCACTGTCTTTAAACCAGATTACACCTGTCTCTATATTAACGACGGAACTGCCAATGTTAAAAAAACGTTTAGTCTCTTCCTCCATCAGGTCTTCTGTCTCATTGCACAACGTTAAACGAGCTGCTGTTACAGATGCTAATTAAAATAGAATACAGTCACAAATGTATATTTCATACTGATTGGTTTGATAACTTCATTAACCATGTACTGTAATCATTTAAATCATGATACACAGGCCAAAAAGGCATTTTAATCCAACATGAATCCACAACAAAATAAAAATGTATTCTATCACAATGTGTGATGTGTAATTGTTCTAGATGTTTCATCTCTCTTGCCATGAGTTCTTACTTAGACAACAGACATGTTAATCAGTTTCCCCCCAGTCGAACATTCCCAGTCTGACGCGGTTTTCCCTGAGCGTCCATATAGCGCAGCCTGGCTGCTATCCTGGGTACTGCGGCCCTCAGGTCTTGGGTAAGTGCTAATGGCTCCCGGAGCCTCGCTACGCTAAGCCGGCTCACGCTGG
This sequence comes from Albula glossodonta, assembly GCA_019788955.1. Lineage (NCBI taxonomy): Eukaryota > Metazoa > Chordata > Actinopteri > Albuliformes > Albulidae > Albula > Albula glossodonta. Next base: position 14,562 of record JAFBMS010002400.1, on the reverse strand, counting down.
GGTTTAGTGTGCCACTTGTTATCTTTGAGTGTCATTCACAGTGACCGAAAAATCCATTGAAGTGGGTGAGTGGAAGATAGAGTGTTGAATAATTAACGAGGCCCCGACAGTATTTACCGTAAAAGCGTCTTTCTGCACCAGGCTCTGTCCCTCACGCACTGCCTCCTGCTCTCTGATTAATTCTCACTTTAACTCTTGCTCTCGCAAGTGATTAATCACCAGCCAATGAGAATGCAAACCCCGTCTGTTCTCGGCTTCCAGGGTTTTGATTGGTTGCCAGGCGATGACACATTCCATTGCCTTTGAGATCCAGAGTGAGATTCCTGTCCTTGGTACTCCTCTTTAATTAGAACTAGGAGAGTGGCTGGCGGCTCATCTTACGAGCTACACTTTTTAGTCTGTGCCTACACCAGACATGTCATGCACTCTAAATAAAATTATTTTTGTAATTTCTCATACATATCAGGATTTCCTTTTAGTTTTCCTCAGGACTAAAAAACAAACAAAAAGAAACACAAGAGCTTAGCTTTAAAATCGCAACGCTTTTGAATATGATATTAATTCCACTTCAGTTCCATTCTTTGAACATGAGTTATGTCTTTACACACAGATCTGATTTTCGGTACCCAAGCGATTTCTCCATATGTTATCCACGTTTTCTCTGCCATCGCCTCTGTCACTTTCTCCTATAAAAGGATATATCAGCTCTGCTGACTCCACAAACTCAAATTCAATAAAAGTGCAGCGTGGTTTGGCCTTTACTTTAGTTGCAAAATGTAAAAGTCATCTTTAATGTTCTACTCCACGCAAAATTAATATTGAGTAAGTATGTCTAATTTACAATGTACTTATGTAAAATATACTTTCAGCTTATGACATAGAGGGATGTAGAATCAATAGCAGCTTTAGAACCAGTCGATATCTGTCTGAACATGATGATGCTACTTGACGTAATTGGCTGGAATTGATTAATGCAGGAACCTGCCATAATCTGAGTAGTGATGTGGCTATTGCTGTAACCGAACGGCGACCCCAGGCTGGGCACAGACATGGCCAGCCAAGGGATGGAGTGCAGGGCTGAGTCTCCTCACACTATACCAGCGCTTTAGCGGAGTATCCCTCTGCGGGCTGATCTTAGACAGCCTCAGTCCTGAGCAAACATACAGGGATTTTACAGAGAGATAAAGAGATAAACCTGACCTAAAGTTAACTGATACATCTCACAGCTGAGAATATAGTGCAATGTCATCTTTCACAGAGTATTATAACTGGCCAGGAATTATTCATGAAGATGTTATAATACGATAATAAAAGCATTATGCATGTTTCATGATGGCTTTAGGCTGACCTACTTTCTGTTAAGATTTTTTCCACCATTTTATTTTTCCATGATACAAATACTGTTTTTTAACTTCCCCTTCCTAACAATTCATAACATTGCAGTAACTGTCTAATAAATACAATCAGAACTCTCACCACAGACACCATGACCCTGGAGAAACAATATTCAGGCATGTAGCATTGTAATAACTATGTAATTAACACTATTGTGCTGATAGTGTTTATTACACAGTTATTACCACAAACACGATTACCCTGTGAACAGCATTAATATCAAGCATGTAGCAGATGCTCTCCCCCAGACTGGCGAAAAAAAAAGCGCAGAAACAACGCTGTGAGAATTTATTTAATCTTACATACATCTGGGCCTGAACGTGGGACCTTCTGCCAGATTTCTGTCACTTAAGGTTTTTTTTTTTTACCATTTCCCTCACCTGAGATACTTGGCCATCAGTTTAACTTTTAAATACAGCCAAAAACATGGATCCTCCACAGCAATGCGTGCTATGATCTCCGCTGCCAGAGCGCCATTTCACACATGACTGACAGCGCCCCGTTCATTAGCCTTGTTAACCCCCCAGAGTCTACCCAACAGTGGGTGCAATGCTGAGGCAGGGGAGGGAAGGCGATGCTACATTGATGGCAGAGACTTGAATGGACCGCAGGGATATGAGCCTGGAAGGGTTTTACCTGAAGTCTACTGACATTTTTTAGGGGCACAGCAGGCAAAATAAAATGAGCTGAAGTGTTTATGACCTAAAATAACCTTTTTCCAGCTGCATGTGATTTTTTTAAGTGTAGGAGAAATGGGGAGAGGTTCATTTAATCTAACCTTCGCTGTTTTGTGCCTTTCATGATTAGATCAGTGAACATCCCATAATAAGTCAACATGACAGCAAAAAGCAGGCCTTGTAAGATGACTGTAGAGCGACAGACAGTGTTTATAAAAGACAGGCGTTTCCAAACTAAAAACACGTTAGTTCCAAACTAAAAACGTTAGTGTGAGCCGAGTACCGCTCTGATAGCCGATTCAATTATTCCAAATCAACAAATAGTATTTGAGTATCGAGAAACATTGTTATAAGTCATGCTTCCTGCTGACAAACAATGGGGCTGAAGAAAACGCCAAGTGTGGTAAATAAATGGGACAGGTCTGTGACCATCTTGGCGGTTTAAGGGTTTTGCTCATGGCTTCACAGTGTTGGTAGACATACACATTTGGCGAAAGCTGTACAGCTACCACTGGCTCAGCAGACCTGCATTAGCATGGCCCCTTATCTCACACAAGACCAGGACTCACAGTGGCTGCATAATTCACACAAAACATAACATCATCTTTTACCATTGGAAGAATTCCACTGAACTGAACTCAAACAGCCATTTTAAAGTTAGTAGCTGAATGGCTAAATACTCCCCTAAAAAAACATCTCTGTCCGATTAGACCAAGGTGTTTGAAGCTGTGCTTGTTCGGTAAAGAAGCAGATTGAGTTTTAATACAGAAATCAATTTTTAAACAGTACTAAGACCTAATGTGAAAACTTTAAAACTTAACTTCACTATCCTTTTTCAAGACAGCAAGAAATACCATCACAAGGTTGTAACTTTGAAACCATATTTAATCCTATGAAATATGATGGAGAGATGGTTGAGCACACAGTATATTTAATTTTTAATGATATGATTATTTTTTATAAGGTTAATAGAACAAAATGTTGTATAAAGGACTGCAGAAATTTTAGAGAAAACCAAAATCACAAATTTTAACTTTTCCTTTTGCTTCAGTGAGAGATTACATAATGTATGGTGTTTTACAGAAGAACTGCACAGGAGCAACAGAGTTCTGTCAGGAACTGAAAAAGTTTGACATTTTCTCATGAGCAGGGGAGGGGCTGAACCAAACACATGGGTGTGGCCATCAGTGTGGGAGGGGCTTATTTGCATAAATATGGGCTTGGTAACTTCTGTGGACAGTGCTGGTTTTCACAGTGCCCCCCTCCCTCTCCCCATTATCCCTCCCTCAGCATTTGCAATCCTAAGGAGACGGTCTAATGTGTTGGATCTGTCTATTATCTGCAAAACGGCACAAACTAAACAGGAGCACATTTTCCCGAAGGCAAAAAATGAAATGGATCTCAGCATGATACATCTTTTCTAAACCCTTCCTCTACAAGTGTACCATGTGAAAATCCAGGTACAAACATGTAGAGTGGGCGCAGTACAAACATGCAAATCCTGGATGATTCAGTCACTACACATGTGCTTGGCAACGACTTCATCTACCACCTCACATTTACTCTGCTGTGTTCCAGAGCACACCAGCAGGACAACCTTTCTCACTGCTCACCTGTGTCTACAAATACCAAGAAGCTGATAACTCAAGGGTGTTCTGTGTGAAGGGCACAAACAACGGGGAAGGTTCTCTGGCGTTATTCTTCGATTGGAAATCAGGCCATGTGCAGTACGGGCAAGCACGTACACTGCAGCCTCAGCGAAGCCCCCCACACTTCCTAATGTGGTCTGCAGCGCTGAAACTTTCTCTCTCAGATTATTCTGTTTACAAAGCTGGGGGTCAGACCTGCTTTATCCTGTCTGCAATGCCAAAATCCTGGCACCTCAACAGAATTCATTTTATTTGAGGAGTTTTTTTCCTCCTGTCTGCTCTGAACTGATTTCAACACCGTGAAACCTTCAGTGGACACACTACCATCAAAGCCCCCAGACAAAATCACATGACTCTCCTAACACTCGCCTGTGGCCTCCACCGCCTCGCTTCTTTCAGCAAGCGCACCAGTTACTGTTCCCACAACTTCAGCCCGATTTCAGGAAGGAAACCCGAAAGTTTCAGGATTTGGCTCAGGAAAGCGCTGCTACAGAAGCAGAGGAGGCAATACCATAATCTGTTTCCCCCTCGATTCAAGAGGAGCGGGTGGGTGCGAGTGCGGATCTTTTGTTGCGACGTGTCTTGTTGCATTTCCCGTGAAAACATTTTCATTACTTCAGGCAGTGTACCAGCAGCCATGGATGCAGATTAGAGGAGACTGGCAGCCACGAGGGACAGGGGCTGCGTTATTCGGCCCCAGCAGAACATACCTGATTACCGCCAAACGCATGGCCTGCTCATCCTGCATGCGCTTAGATGTCTGCAGTGGGAGCACTCACCGATTACACTATGTAATTGCATTCTGAACGCATACGTAATTCGCCAGAATTGCATTTTACAAATGGCATTACACATCGCGAAAACGGTTGCCATGTTTAATTTCACGTGGCAAGGCTTAAAGAGCACCTACATGGAAAACATAAGCCAAAAAAAAAAAAAAAAACCATTATTGTACACTGCACTGGATGAAGCCCGGAGGAAAATGTTGAGCAACACTTTATATTAAAAAGTGCCTATAACTGAGCAATTACATCATAATTACTTCAACAAGACTACTACCGATTAACTGATATTTAGGAAACACATGCAAGATGAGTTGGTGGTGTTCTTGAAGGACACATAGAACATGGCAAGCCCGGTGACATGTTACATAACAATAATTACAATATCACGGGATTGGCCTTGTTTCACATTCATAGTTAAGAACACAGCAGAATCTTGTTATGCGGTACCTAAATGTCAGCAATTTAGCAATAGTCTGTTATTGAATCGTCTGTTATGATATAATTACACAGTTGTAGGTGCAAATGAATGTAAAGAATTACCAGATGTTGCATGTTGTTTCTATCCACACATTGCTGTTAAGTAATGTTTTAAAGTTTTAACCAAACTGGCCTTTTTCTGACGACCGATCTGAAAGAGTGTGACAGCACCACATCCCGGCTAAATAATGACTTCTAGGGAAAGTGGCAGCAAGCGACAGCTGTGTTACCTTACATTACTACAGTTATTTAGCTGAAGTGGGGTTAAGGGCCTTGCTCAGTGGCCCCATAGCTGCACTGACCTTACCGTGGCTACACTGGCAACCCTCCAGTTCCCAAAGGCGAGACAGTAACACCAGGAGAGGACAATGAGGTGGGAAAAAGGCGACTGACCACAACCCGGTAATCAGCTCGGCAGCGCCACTGGAAGATCCATCTGGGCTAATGAAGCACGGGGCAAAAAGTAACCACTGAAGTAGTTTTAAATATTTGTAATTAAACAGCAAACAGCGTCGCACAGAGAAGACTTTCGTTTACATTTAAGATAATCCCTCCGGGCTATCTGCGTCTAAAACGCCATTAGATCCTCATTAGCATTTCATAATTACAGTTCAAAGCCTCCTGATATCTTTGGGCTAAGGAAGATAATGACACGTCCCGCAGTCGTGAGCAGGAGATGTGGAGAACGCAGAGTAACGGGCGCTGATATTAATTTTGTGTGGCTCCTATCCTGCGCGTGGCCTGCGGTTTTAATGGAGAACAGCGGCTGCATATCTGCAGAGGAGCAATGAACATGACGAACCTCCACTGGCACAGTACAGGTAGGCTTTATCCATCACAGGGATAAACACCTGTGCATGAACAATACAGACACACTTTATCAATAACAGGGATACACATCTGTTCTAGAACAGAACAAGTAGGCTTTATCCATCACAGGGTGAACAGAGACCAGCCCCACAACAGCCCTGCATGAAGACTGCAAAGAGAACATTACAAAAACAAATGCTGCAAACTGTTTAGCATTTTACCAATGTAAAAAAAAAAAAAAAAAAAAACTCACACACACAGCGCACATGCAGTAATGCAGCCTGTTGTTTAACCACTCAGCGATGCTTAAGGCACTGCAAAAACAGCAGCGCACAGCCGCCTGGCTATCCCAGTTTGGTGATGAGTTTGTGTACAGAGGCAGAGTACTGTTACGCACACAATGGGGATTAAGCAGGCCCAGGCTCTCGGGGGGGGGGGGGGGGGGGGGGGGGGGCGGTGCAGGGTCTGTTCTGAGAGATTAATTTGCAGAGAGGAGAGAAAGACTTGTGCCTTCCTCCTCTGGCCTCTTCTGCATGAATAAGGCAGAAAAGAATGGGAGAGAGGAGCATTTGTGTGGTTTCCATTGAGGGCAGAAATGCTGCAGTGAATTGGTTGTTTAGGGGAAACGCTGTGTGGAAGTGTAGCTGTGTCTACATCTGCACAAAAGACCCGCGCTTAAAAATGGAGACAAACATTTGGAGAAAGGGCCTTTGTAAATGTGCTTTTACCAGCACTCTTATCATATGAAAAGATACGGGAGACGGTGGGGAAAAGAGAAAGAGGATCCTTCATTCATTCCCCCCCAAAGACACTCATACAGCTTATTCAAGGGCAGGACTGAATACAGAGTCAGACACACATTCACAGCCAGAGAGCCTTCTTAAAAGGCTTCATCACTGTACCGCACCTTCACTTCTAACATGACATTTTATCTAACATTATTTTAGAATCAGCCAAAATTGGCAAGACATTTTGTTGCTGATATCTATAGGGACATATCCCATGATTTCCTTAACCATTACACTACACTATAACCTCTGAGCTACAAGCCCAGCTCCCTAACCATTATACTACACTGTAACCTCTGAGCTACAAGCCCAGCTCCCTAACCATTACACTACACTGTAACCTCTGAGCTACAAGCCCAGCTCCCTAACCATTATACTACACTGTAACCTCTGAGCTACAAGCCCAGCTCCCTAACCATTACACTACACTGTAACCTCTGAGCTACAAGCCCAGCTCCCTAACCATTATACTACACTGTAACCTCTGAGCTACAAGCCCAGCTCCCTAACCATTATACTACACTGTAGCCTCTGAGCTACAAGCCCAGCTCCCTAACCATTATACTACACTGTAGCCTCTGAGCTACAAGCCCAGCTCCCTAACCATTACACTACACTGTATCCTCTGAGCTACAAGCCCAGCTCCCTAACCATTATACTACACTGTAACCTCTGAGCTACAAGCCCAGCTCCCTAACCATTATACTACACTGTAACCTCTGAACTACAAGCCCAGCTCCCTAACCATTACACTACACTGTAACCTCTGAGCTACAAGCCCAGCTCCCTAACCACTACACTACACTGTAACCTCTGAGCTACAAGCCCAGCTCCCTAACCATTACACTACACTGTAACCTCTGAGCTACAAGCCCAGCTCCCTAACCATTACACTACACTGTAACCTCTGAGCTACAAGCCCAGCTCCCTAACCATTACACTACACTGTAACCTCTGAGCTACAAGCCCAGCTCCCTAACCATTACACTACACTGTAACCTCTGAGCTACAAGCCCAGCTCCCTAACCATTACACTACACTGTAACCTCTGAGCTACAAGCCCAGCTCCCTAACCATTACACTACACTGTAACCTCTGAGCTACAAGCCCAGCTCCCTAACCATTACACTACACTGTAACCTCTGAGCTACAAGCCCAGCTCCCTAACCATTACACTACACTGTAACCTCTGAGCTACAAGCCCAGCTCCCTAACCATTACACTACACTGTAACCTCTGAGCTATAAGCCCAGCTCCCTAACCATTACACTACACTGTAACCTCTGAGCTACAAGCCCAGCTCCCTAAGCATTACACTACACTACTCTATTATCCTACGCTTAGGTCATGGACTGACTTAGATTGCCCTGAGAGAGGAATTAGTGAGGACTGTTCCCGGTAGATGTACAGTTTTGGGTTGTGTGTGGACACCAGGCCGAGGCAGGGGCTTTGCACAGGGTTACGGCAGAGGTAAGTGGGAACTTGCGGAAAGTCCCCCTCAGTCCTGCAGATGAGGCTCTGATTAGAGGGGTTGCTTCACAGCTCATTTAGGATCCCATGGTGCTTCCCCAAAGACCACAGAGTTAACCCCACTGTCCTGGTCAAACGCACACAAAAACCGGCTCTCTACATCCGACTGCCCAATAACCCCAGCCAGCCCTACCCCCAAACACCTTACATTAAACTGGCTGTACAACCCCTCCCACCCCCTTCCCAGTCTGATCTCCTGGGTCACAACCACAAATTGTAACACAGTGCTCAGCTAAGCTGCCAGTCAAGTACAGCTAAAAAAAAAAACTAAAGTGAAAAATACAGATACCTGTGGAGCACTCTTCAGAGATGGAGAACACTGCAGGCACTACTGCACTTAACGGTAAAAAAACAATGACACAATATTTTAAGGACAAAAGAGGATAACAATACAGGATGACAAGAGCAGGCAATCCAGCCTGTTCCGACCCATCAATTACCTTCATTTTAAACCATTTTAACGTCAGCGCAAGATTCTTGGAGACGGAACAACAAGGTCAGGTTAAAAAAAAAAAAAAGAAAAATGACAGTGCCACCTGAGTTTTCTTTCCTAATAAAAGTGTGTTTTCCCTTTAACAGGGCTATAGAACACCTGGGCAAAAATCTGCATTTTTCAGCTTCTGTACATTCTATAACTGAAATGTCAGGCGGTACAAATATTTTTTGAACATGGAGGGTAGTCATTTTATAGCAATAAAGCTCATTTTAAATGTGTTGGCAACTGCGCTGTCAAATGGACATTTTTTTATTCCATGCTTTCCAAATGATACATGTCATTATAAGTGCTTTCTATGCTTTCTAAATCCATCAGATTGTATTTATGAGGGGAAAAACAGCACTGACACGGTCAAGCGAGAGGAATCGAAGGCTTGACTCATTTCCAAGTCAAAGTTAAGGACAGGCACAGATTCAAGAAAAACTTCAATTAGTCGTTCAAAGATTGTGACTGAAATCATGTAATTTCACTGTTTCAGATACGGTATAATTTATAAATACAATATAGGCTGTGTGAGGCTGTACTTTCTCATATTACCGTGTCATTAGTGCTGACAGAATGTTGCCTGCGCCAAACACGGCAGTCCTGGCTGCACAGCTTCATAATAATTACACGGTTGAGGGTTAAACTTCAGCTGCTTATTTGTAATTGTATACTGCCACATTTATGCAGGAGCACAGCATTTTCACCCTGTCCTTGACAACAATGGGAGAACAAACATTGCAATTAATGTCACGAAAAAAAATAATAATAATGAGGACGCACTGAGCCAAAATCTATTTCAGTTACATTTTCATTCCTTGCACTTTTCACGCATAACTGAATCCTCCAGGTGTTTCAGGCAACTGTAAGTGACCTTTCCACTGTGGTGAGCAGTGCTCGAAAAACAAGGTCCAGGCATCCTTTTCACAGTGTCAGGTGAAGGTGTACATTTCTGCCTTCACCCCACTGCTCTTCATATAGCCATGCAATGTACAGTTGCATGGCAACAATTCTGACACCTGATCTCAGAGTTCTCAGCTCCAGCTGTTCTCTTCTCCATTGTTCTGTGAGCCAGCTGTCCTTTTGTTGCACAAAGTTTAACATGGTTTTGAATGGATGTGCGCAAAACGAAGCTGCACACTTGCTTTATGAAAATGCTGAGGATAAACTAGCTCTCAGCCTTAATACTGCAGACATATGGATACTGTGTGAAAGCTCTGGTTTGGGGTACTGTGTGACAGATGTTATCATCCTGCCCGAAAACCCTTCAGTTTGCTTCAGTTTGCTGGCTCTCCTCATAGCCCTCTCTGTGTGCTTACTCGTGTTTGATTGCTCTCTTTCATCATCTCTCAACGCGGTTAGTCATGTTCTATTGCTCTCCATACCCATCTTTCTCGTCCGTCTCTGGTGACCTCTCTCAACGTGGTTTGTGGTTGGTAGTGCTTTCTTGCTCTCCCCAGTGAGCTCTCTCAATGTGTTCAGTCATGTCTGATGGCCGTCTTCAGTGACCCCTCTCAATGTGGTTTGTGGCCGGTATTTCTGCGGTGCTTTCCTTCGTGCCCTCTCTCACTGAGGTTGGAGGTGTTAGCGACTGCTCTCTGGGTGATGGGTAAAGGCTAGCCTCTCTCATGATAGCAGCTGCCTAATCTCATTAGAGAGCACACAGTCCAGTGGCTCTTTCGCTTTGGTAGCAAGCTATAACTTTCATCTGTTAACCCCAGAGGCTGACAGTGTAAAGAAATGACCCCAATTTCATGTTTGCCAGTTCAAATCTTTTCAATAACCGTGTCAGAATGTGTCACCGGCGAAATGGCCATCCTTAATCTGAGTTCAACTATAAACCACTTCTCTGTGCAGTAAATGTTTTCCATTGCAAGCAGAAAAGCTAGAATGACAGAACGTTCCAGAGAGAGAGAGAGAGAGAGAGAGAGAGAGAGAGAGAGAGAGAGAGAGGGAGAGGAGAACGTTCTAGAGAGAGAGAGAGAGAGTGAGAGAAGCAGAACGTTCCAGAGAGAGAGAGAGAGAAGCAGAAGAGCATATGGTTTCTCAGTCCAAAATCAAGCCCCCTCCAGGGTTTCATCAGACTTCAGCCACCTTGTGCTATTCCTGCTGAGTCCATATGTACTTTCATGTAAAGTTCAATGATGCGGCTCCAAACATTTATGCTGTCATATTAAAAAAAAATACTGCTTTAAACTCCTGCTATAAGTTATCTAGGTTTTAAAAAAGACTTCAACAAGCCTGTTTGATTTCCACAGTGTCCACACGGCGGGTGCAGTGTTTTAAGGCAAAGGTCCAGAATGCGGCTGCAAAAGTTGATGCATTCACATTAAAATTCTGCTTTTAAAGCAGAAAGCAAATGACTCTGTGAATGGTCCTATGGTGAGAATGCATTTTAAAATAGCAAGTGTCCAATATATCACCAAAACAAGAGCTGGGTGTGTAGAATAATGTTATTGCTAATTATCTATTCATGTAAATATTGCATCACAGTGGGAAATAGGATTCAGAGGCAAAGACGGAGGCTGCCCGATACATCCACCCTTGCACAGAAGCCTTCTGTCCCGTCATTTGGCCTCTGTCAGAAAGCACTTGTTAGACCTTTGAAAGAATGTCACTCAGGTTTCCAGTCTGAATGCCTTGCTGGGCCCGACTGTGGCAGAGCGGAGTGCGGAGGCTAATATCACTGTCAGTAAAATGACACAGCCCCCACCGCTCATCGATTCCGACGGACCGAAACACCAAACGCGTGCACAATTAAACTGCGTAATTGCGTCCTTTGATTGCTTGCGCTCACGTGGAGACTCAGCTTTGCTGGGTGCTGAGCAGAAATATGAGCAGGTTCCATCTTCAATATTAACCTGCCACGGTGCTGGAGAGAAGAGTAAAGGGATTTTATTTCTCAGGGTTTTTTTTTTTCCCCCACACGGCGGCACACAGAGTGGGGAGGGGGGGGGGGGGGGCAGCAATAGCTGCAAAGTCAGTGTGAAAACGGATGTAGCCCAGAAAGCACCCCCCAACTGCCCCCAGCAGGAACGCACTCCACCCTCACAGATAAAGCTCACCCCCGCCCCCCATTTTACCCCACGTTTCCTTCTCCCAGTTTAGGATTCACCCCTGCAGAGCACCACGTTCTGCTGATTTTGGGAACAGAAATTCAACAGTTTGGCAGAACTAAGAAAAGAAATTGTATCAGCTACACCTGGTGGGCCTCTGACTACAATGTCAAGACAGCGAGGAGAAGAAATGTACACACTGATTTCTGTATGAAGCCATGATTAATGCGTAAATAATAGCATACTCTGATAAAACAATGAATAGTAAATTAGTCAGAAGAGAAGGACGGGTAATAGATTTTTTAAGTCATTAAGACAAGGCACTACAGAGCCATGAGAAATTATCTAATCCCCAGAAATGTAGGAATGAATTAAATAAGACGAACAATATTTACCTCATCATAATGTCATGCTTCCATAATGTCGGCAGGGATCTTTTTTTAATGAATTTCGCCACGCGTGCACTGTTTACAGAGCGACGTCATCTGCCAATCAAAAGCCAGGATGTTGCACAGTGCGCTCATCAAGGTGACATCAGCTGCCAATCAGCAATCATATTACTACACACGACCCTCACAGGAGTGGGCCTCCGAGCACACCAGGGCCCACCCATAGGGTCTCAGGACATGGACATCACTAAAATTAAATATATTTTGTTTATATTTCCATATAATAAATTACATGTGTTAGATTTTCAGAACAAATAAACCCAATTTGATTAGCACATTCTTGGTGATATTACGCAGTAAACAGTAAATATTTACAGTGTACTGAAAGGCTACATCAGCATTCAAGAACATGTTAATATCCCTCTATAAATGCAAAATATGTCATGAGATCACAATGATCTAAATCACTTTACTTGTCAGAACTACAACCAGCGGTGGCTAAAGAGCAGAGATCAACACAAAATTATGATCATTTTATAGGAGAGAAAGGCATCATCTACACGTTTATCACTGCATTCAGCCTCGTGACAGGAAAAAAAAAAGTTATAACACCTTAGGGACAGAAACACAGTCAGGTGTTCATTCAGTAACACTTCTCGTGAAGTTGCACCTGTAACTGTGTAATTACATTTTAACTACACAGGTAACAACATGCTATTACTGCATAATTGAAATGGAACAGGAACATTGGAACAAGAGTCAGTGCTGTTCTTAAACACGTGAAACAAGCCCAGCCCTGCTATGGTGTATAATTACATGTTATAAAATGATAACCAGCATGAATTAAGGCTGACTCCTAAGTGTAATTAAGAACACCACTGACTCTTGTACCATGTTAACTAAGTGAATAAATGTAAACATAACCTGTAGTAACCGTGTAATAACATGTTAATAGCAAAGTATGTTTTCCTTAATGTGAAGGGTTGCCTTTGATACATGCCTTCAAAGATCTCAAATATGAGACTGGCTCGATGGAGGCAAAAAAATAAAACAGAAACAAGACACAGATGAAAAGATGAACCCTGAAGGGTCAGTGTGTGTATGTGTGGTCTGACCAGATAACATTTTCTCAGGGATTAAACATTAATATTTTCTTTGATATGTTCAAATACATTTAAAGCTCGCATTTGCATGTGAAATACCATATTAATATACAGATAAGTAGAATATTTTCTATATATTTTCCATACAGAGCAGCCCCAGGTTTCCTTAAAACGAGGAATTAAACATTGAAATCCTTCAGATGATAAGCATGAGAAAGGTGGACCTTTCCTGCACAGAAAGATAGCACTGCTTTCACTGTCAGGAGCTGGAGAGAGAGATGTGTACCTACACACATTGCATAACCAGTACAGTTTCATTAAATATCAGACTTCAGCTGATTATTCATTATGTTCCAAACCCTATGGGTCAGATCAAATTACGCATCAGAAACTGGCATATTTGACATTGTTCTATTAAAAACATATATTCAGTAAACTATCATTCCGTTTTCTGTGCTGTCTGACACATGAGCAATCATATTAAATCACTGAGGAATAAGTGTAGTTCAGGTTCACAGATTCCACAGTGAGATGAGTGCATCTCACTCTCAGTGCGCTCTCAGTCTCGCTGTCCATCAAACCCAGTCCGTCAGTATGTTACCCCTCTGCGTCCGCCCCCCTCCGTCTCACCCCCCTGTGCTTACACACCCATCCATCTCACTCCTAAAACCTGCCAGTTTCGGTTTCCCCCTGACCCACACCAGAGGGCCCCTGCAGATCAGTTTGCCGCTGGTCTGTCTGAACCAGGCATGCGTGTGGCTACGTTACGATGACTCAGCAGATTTCACACACGGTTCTGATGTCGTCTCTGATAAAGCTTGAGAATTATTGATTTTTATCCCAGGCCTTCGCCTTGGTCATTATAACAAATGTAGACTTGTGCGTAACTGGTGCTGTCAGGGTGTCTGAATTATTAAAACTGAACAAAAAAAAAATTCACCTTGTAGAGACACAATTAGTTAGCAAAAAGAAATTAGGCTGGTTCTTCAGAGTGGGGGTGACACAATACAGAGAAATTATGAGAATATACTAATAAAATATTAACACCTTGACAAATAAGATATGTGGCCAGAAGTGGCCCCATTTAGCATCTCCTCTGCTGCCTTCTTTCTGGAGGCATGGCTGGGGGGTGGAGCTGGGGGTGCTACCAGAGCAGCACACCATTAACACAACTGACAGTATCCACTGTGTTTCCTGTGACACACTTACATTTTTAATGTCTCATAATTTGGTACTATTCCAGAGATACTTCAAATCATATTTAGTATTGATCAGATTTTGTACTGATACATAACTGTGACTGCACATTAACACAATAAACACAAACTGATAGTAATATTTGGTTGACTACCATGACTCTCAATGTCCCATGCTCTAAGAGCTAACACACAGAGAGAGGGAGGCAGAGTGAGAGAGAGAGAGAGA
>JAFBMS010002399.1:0-29411 GCA_019788955.1 Albula glossodonta | reverse complement strand
TGTAATTCTGTTCTTTTCATTATAAAACAGAATAGCATATGAGTCTGTTTTGACTGAATTTTGCATTTTGGTAGAGAAACTAAGTTTGTTTGATAGAATCCCATTGTTAAACCGCAGGGTTACAGAATAACCAGTCAAATGAAGTTGGGATGAAACCAAAAGTGTCCTTTTCAAACTCCTTGTCATCGCTGCTGCAGAAGACAGGTTCTAAACCTGTACAGTGCCCAATTCCATCTGATTAAAAACTATGAATGTTATCAAAACTGTGCAAAGGGTTATGACTTAGCACTGCTACTAAAGTATACAAACTCAAACAACTTTCAAGAGAAACTAAAGATAGCAGGTCACAGAAAAGCACAAGGAAATCAAGATTACCTTTGGTTTGATTATTGATTATAACTGAGGCTTATAGCCAATTTGAAAGGGAACAATGATATACTTCATGATTCTGATTCCACCATCCATTAGCCAATTTTGATTATTTGCTGAGAGTGACAAAGTTAAAGAGTCTCATATCAAAAGATATCACAACATAAAGTTTCACAATGTATTTTTGAAAATGATATCACAACACTGTTTCCCCCCTCTGTGAGTCAGTGTTTGGAGCTGTGCATTGTGGGACTCTGTGTGCGGTGGCGCGAGGCTGGCTGAGTCTATGTCTGAATCCACAATGTTTTACTATGTAGTGCCTACTGAATTCCGTCAGTTTTTCTTGTAGACAGAGAGGAAAGTTGCAGGGTTTTTTTTCTTCTTCTGTGGTATCTCTGCACAAACAGCCTTCTGGGATAGCGTAGTGTCCAGTGCTTCCACACTGCAAAACTTTACTGGAAGCAGTCGGTCATCCGGGTAACGTTTGCGCACTGCTCGATTCGTTAAGAGAATTCGGATGCACTACATGCAACGCATACTGGTTTTAACCTACTATACAGGGCGCAGTATGCGATTTCGGACGCGGCTTATGTCTGGCTCTCTGAACATTCATCGCATGTGCTGCACATTAATTGTGTGAAGTCGTGGAAACTGTTTAATGTGTAAGACACAAGCAGTTGTAAAAGGCATGTGGCTTATAGTTGTGTTTATGCTTCAAAACTGACACCAGCCAATACGCATACGTGTATGTGTGTTTATCAGTGTGTTCATGATGCATGTTTGTGTTGTATGTATTTATACATTCATTCATATGCATGGATGTATGTGTTTATCTGTGTGTGTGATGTTTTTCTGCATTTCTCTGAATGGCTGTTTATCACATTCTCCCTCTGGACATTGTAGAACAGCTGAGTCTAGATTTTAAAGATATTTTTTTTCGATATTTTGCTGATCATCCGTTAAAGTGTACCTAATACTTCTTTTGCTTGGAAGTTGCTTCATTAGTGAAAAAGAAATTGTCATGTGACCCATGCATATGACTGACAGTCTCCTTGATTGACTCTGTGTGCAGGTGGTGGGCGGTGTCTGGGCTGTGTGGGCGGGGCCTGGCGCAGCAGCCATGCTGTCCCTGGATGAGCCGCTGGACCTGAAACTCCCACAGGGGCGGGACCGAGCATGGAGGACGTCCCCCTCCATCTGCGCCCCTCTGAATTCGGCGCGCACCCGCCAGCTCCGGATGGCTGATGATGGCACAGCGGTCATCGTCCCCTCCCCACTGGCCTCCCCCCGTGCAGGTCAGCTCTGCCCCCTGGTGTTAGTCTGATTTAGTGTTCTAAACAAAATATGGTGTTAGCATTGCTCTGACCTGTTGTTAAAGATCGGTAATTTTAGTTGCTTTGGCTTGGTGTCAAAACACAGTGCTTTACTCATGTTGGTGTTGTGTTAAAACACAGCGCTTTACTCATGTTGGTGTTGTGTTAAAACACAACGTTTTATTCATGTTGGTGTTGTGTTAAAACACAGCGCTTTACTCATGTTGGTGTTGTGTTAAAACACAACGTTTTATTCATGTTGGTGTTGTGTTAAAACACAGCGCTTTACTCATGTTGGTTTTGTGTTAAAACACAGCGTTTTATTCATGTTGGTGTTGTGTTAAAACACAGTGCTTTACTCATGTTGGTGTTGTGTTAAAACACAGCATTTATTCATGTTGGTGTTGTGTTAAAACACAGCGTTTTATTCATGTTGGTGTTGTGTTAAAACACAACGTTTTATTCATGTTGGTGTTGTGTTAAAACACAGCATTTTATTCATGTTGGTGTTGTGTTAAAACATGACATTAATTTTTCTGCTCCATGTCCTCCAGGTGCATCTCCACACCCCCAGGAGAAGGTGGAGCCCCAGACCCCCCCTGCTGTTGACCTCAGCCTGTCCCCCTCCTCCCGCTATGCCCCCTCCCCCTCGGAGCTGTCTGACAGCAGTGGGGCTCCTTCCCTCCCATCACGGGTGAGCTCAGCCTTTACACCAAACACAATGAGACAACACTCTAAATAGACACCCCAAAACAATACTATAGACCAAAAGTCCAAAACTACACCCTAATACAGCTCCGCAAACACAAAACTCCAAATCAATGCCCAAAACGACACCCGAAATGACCACTCCAAAGCACCGCAAAGAAAACACTCCAGAACAACACCCAAAATTAACACACCAAAACAACACCTCAAATCAAACTCCAGGGCCTTGGCAAATGGCATGTAAAATAAACAAAGTTTGTGCAGCAGTGATACATCACCTGAACATCCACACACCTGGAGGTTCCTGACCTGAGCATATCCACACTTTGCATTGCCCTGACTGTGAAGGCATCGTGTGACTGTCGTCACACCTGTGGTGTGGAAACTAGTGAAGGCATGTTGCCAGGTGAAATAAAATGGGGGGAGGAGGCTTGGGAGGGATAAAACACCACTTGAAATACAAACCCTGAATAAACACCCCAAACAAATACACCCCAGGTAACCCTGACACCCCTCTCCATGCCTTTGCTCACCTGGGGGAGGTGGAGAGATGAGGTGATGCCTGAAACAACCCTAATGGCAAGTCTCTATAGCTTATGATAAGTTATCTGCATTAGTGGCTGTCATTCAATTCTTAAGGGGCTGTCTACTAATTCTTTGCCTGAATCCAGTGATGGGGGATCGGTGGGTGAAATTGGGGCGGGTGCTGTCCTGGTCACTGAGTGAAAGATTTTGGCAGGAAATCTCCACATTCCATTTTTGCACCTACTCCCTTGACCACACCTCCCCCTACTCTAAGCAGGGACTGTTCTCTACCCTTCACCCCCACCCACCCCCCCTTCCCCACAGAGGGGTGTTGGCAAGTCCTGTCTAATCAAACAGGCCCTGTCTCCAGGAGAACCGGCTCAGTTCAGATTAACCGAGAGGACAGCCAAGCTCTTCAGACCGCACGCCCCCTAATTCAATACACTTCAATTCAATTTGGTCAGCTGAGTGTGTGTGTATCTGTGTAGTCCGAGTGTGTATAAGAGGATAAGTGTGACTGAAAAAAGTGTTTGGTGTGTGTGTGTGTGTGTTAGTGTTAGTACTCAGTACTGCCTCTCTCAATGTGAAAGCGTGTGTGTGTCCTGGGCTGAACTGTCTGTCTCAGGGAGAGGGGAAGGCCAGAGAGAGGGTACACTTCAGAACTCAGCAGGGGAGTGTCTGTATGGAACACAAGATTCACCATGACACCAAGATATGAGGTCAAAGAAAAGTATTTTAAAAACTGAAGATAAATGCATTGATGAGCCCCAAGGCTTAGTGTCAAATCCGGACCACACTAGTGCCAACTATGGCCAGCAACCATGATGTTTCTTATTGCTCCACAGTGACCCCTGCTGGTCCATTAGGCATGGGAAAGTCTGCCTGCAAAATTTGCACATAAAATATCTTAAGCCGTTTTCACATACAAACTCTGGAGTTGCCCTTTCACGCATGTAGCACAGAGCTGGAGATTTTCCGTGTCAGACACATTCTACTGGAAATATTCCGTTTGGTTTAGGCGAGGGGTGGCGCCTGGGTAGAGCATGCAGGAGGCAAGACATGACGCAAAAAGTATGTTGCGGATAATGCGATGTTTTGTTTACAGCACATCGAAGATAGCGAACGAGGCTACAGACTCATCCATAATGACGACTGTTTTTGTGTTGATATCAATACTACATGTATTTGGACATATCCACGACATGAACGAAAGAGTGTTCCGTCCCCTCTTTAACCCTGTCTTTCTCTCCTCCGCTGCTTGCCTTTCTTCTTTAAACCCCGCCCATTAATCTCTCTCTCCCTCTCTTCCTCTGTAGGATTATTCTCATATCCGTTACATGGAGGGCGGGGTTTCTCCTCAGGCTTTCCAGTTCTTCCTCCCCATTGGTACAGGAGGCGGGTTTCACCTGCCATCCTCCATGTTCATTGGCCAGCCCAAAGACAAGCGGGCCTCCCCTGAGCTGTTGGTGGACGAGCAGCTGGCCTGTCGCTGGATGAAGGTGAGAAACAGGAAGTAGTCGGAGTCAGGGCCATCTGTGCTCTGACTAAAGCAGTCATCAAGGGGCCGACAGGAAATGATTTGAGTCTGACAAAACTATGAAAAACATAACTGGCCATTTTCTTAGGCAAATAGCTACCTCTAGTGGCCAACAACAAATGTTTTTTATGTGTATGTGAAAAAGGAGTAGAAGTTTCAAATATGGGGTGAATTTGTAATATTTCTGCCATGACCTTCAGCTGTTGATCTGCTGTTTTTTTATACAACAATAGACCATTCCATTCGATCATGGCCCTCAGGTATTTATATGTAACTGTCGTTCAACCAGATCACTGACAAATGGACCAATGACTGGGAAGACTGGGAAGACCAGCATGGTCTTCATGAACACTGACTGCTAGTATGAAATGTGTTTCAGCAACAGGACCATCTTTGTTATAATCAAGGGTGGAAATACAGTCTTGGTCACAGGACCAGATGTAGTCAGTGGTTTTTTTAAGGGCTTTTTTAATGACAATGGTGCAGTGACATCTGTTCACTTATCCTGAAAAGTTCTTCACTCACCTCTCTTTCTCATCCCTCTCTCTCTCCATCCCACAGTGCCGCCTGCTTTTCCACACCTTGCAGGACCTAGTGGACCATGTCAACGATTTCCATGTCAAGCCTGAAAAGGATTCTGGGTACTGCTGCCACTGGGAGGGCTGTGCGCGGAATGGGAGGGGTTTCAATGCCAGGTCAGCAGGGCTCTTGCCCTCCCAGCTTTTAACATGCTGAGATTTATGGGAAATGTATTTTATTTACTGATTTATTTTAGGCCACTTTTACCTACTTTTGATACTCAGTTGTATTTTCTTGCCCGTTGTTATAATCTGATGTAAGTGTGTGTCTATATGTCAGACAGAGGTGTGTATGTGTGTGTGTTCGAGAGTGTGCATGTACGAGTGTGCGTGTGCATGTGCATGTGTGTGTGTTAATGTGTGTATGTATAAGTATTTGACTCAGAGGTGTGTGTGTGTGTATGAGAATGAGTGTTTGACTCAGAGGTGTGTGTTCTTGTACAGGTACAAGATGCTGATCCATATCCGCACACATACCAATGAGAAACCTCACCGCTGCCCCACCTGCAACAAGAGCTTCTCCCGCCTGGAGAACCTCAAGATCCACAACCGCTCCCACACAGGTAAGTCTGACTATACCTGCTCACACAGGTGAGTGCAACTATACCTACTCACACAGAGGTGAGCGCGACTATACCTGCTCACACAAAAGTGAGTTCGACTATACCTGTTCACACAGAGGTGAATGTGATTATGCCTGCTCGCACACAGGTGAGTGTGACTATACCTGCTCACACACAAGTGAATGTGATTACGTCTGCTCGCACACAGGTGACTGTTACCACACATACTCCTACAAAAGTGAGGGTGACTAACTGTTCTCCCTCTCCTTCCTCTCTCCCTCCTCTCCTTCCTTTCCATTTCTTCTCACATCCTGACCTTTACCATTCCTCCTTTTCTTCCCTCCCTCTGTCCCACTTTCCTTCCCCACATTTCTCTTTCCACTCCCTCCCTTTACCCATTCTCCTTCCCTCTCTCCCTCCCTCCCTCTCCCAGGAGAGAAGCCATACATCTGCCCGTACGAGGGCTGCAACAAGCGCTACTCAAACTCCAGCGACCGCTTCAAGCACACGCGCACGCACTACGTGGACAAGCCTTACTACTGCAAGATGGCGGGCTGCCTGAAGCGCTACACGGACCCCAGCTCCCTGCGCAAGCACATCAAGGCCCACGGTCACAGCGTGGCCCCTGAGCACGCCCCCCACGACGGGGTGGGGGCGCTGCTGAAGGCGGGACACCTGGTCGAGGGCAGGGCCAAAGCGGGGGCCGAGCTGCCCTACATGCTAATCCCGGGTGCTGCGGCCGCCATTTTAGGGGGCCTGCCCCTCTCCCCCCTGTGTCCCCGGGGCCCCCTGGACCTGAGTGGCCCTGCGGGGCTGGCTGGAACTCCTCTCTCCCTCTTCTCCTTCGGAGGAGACCCGCTGGGGCTGGCTAAATCTGCACTCCTGTCCCCTGCCTTCACCACCGCCTCAGTCCTGGGACTTCCAGCCATGACGGGGAGGTGGGACCATGGCCATGAGGGGCGGGGCAATGGTGAGGGGGAGGGGCATGAGGATGGGGAGGGGCTGGAAGGGCTCCAGGGGGCTGTGCTGAACCTTTCGGCCAGGGCGGGGCTAGGATTGGGGCCGGGGCGAGACCCCCTGTCCTGGGTGGTTATTCCTCCAGGCCCAGTGGTGCTGAAGCCTGCGGTGGTGAACTGAAACCTGGACCAGCCTGAGAAGGGGGTGGTTGGCTTGGGTGGGCCTATGGAGGAGGGGGGGGCGGCTAGGTGAGGCTGAGAGAGGGGTGGTGCAGAGCATGAGAGATCTAACAGCCCAGCTTTTTTTATTCTTTTGTTTTCTGAATACATAAATATATAAATAATAGAATAAACAGAATCAAAACCCCTGGCCATATCAGAGGAGAGCTACAAAGAAGAGAAAAGGCACCTTTGTTTCTCTTCTCTCTCTCCCTCTTTCTCTCCCTCTCTGTCTCACCATACAGAATATAAAAGTGTGCACTTTACTTTACAGTTCTGACCCCACTTCACACCATACCCCCTGGAGGACGTTTGGGAAATTGCAGCTTCATGCTGCACTGTTACATTATTACCACAATGTTACTGTGTTATAAGTATGTTATTACCTACCTATTGTGTATCCAGTGCTGTGAAGTAACATGCAGGTAAAACTCAAAGACATAGAGGGAGAGCATTGTGGGAAGTCTTACCACAGAGTAATGACCCTTCAGCTGTAGGACCTTTCCTAGACAGGTCTGCATTTGTGTGCTCATACGAAAAACAAGCATTGATCTTATCAACGTAACCTGACGAAATGAACCAGGTGATTCTCATCCCCAATGTCATTCTCTCACTTCACCTTCCTCCCTTCCTAGCTCCCTCCCTCTCTCTATCTGCTTTGCTTTAGCGTACACCTGCTGTGCATATCTGCCCACCTGGCAGTTCCCGTTAACGTCGGCTGCTTCCATTAACAGAGGTCTGTTCCTATTGGTGGCAGCTATTCATATTAGCATTGGCTGTTCTCATCAGCAGACAGATGTTCACTGGTTTTTCCATTAGTGGTTGGCTGTTCCCATTAGCAGCGAACTGTTCTCATTAGCTGTGTGGGGTATAACAAAAAAATAGCCCTCTGTGTGGCTGTTTTTGCAAACCTTTTTTTTATTTTTATTTTTTTGGTGTTGCAAAGCACTGCAATCACAACTGGATTATTCATAAAATACGACATGATCTTTAAAAAGATTCCCTGACTGGGGATACCTCCTGTATCTCACTGATGGACAGAAACAACGACGGGCTCGGCTCCCACATGCTCTCTCCTCCCAGCCAGCAGGGGCACTGTGGCAGAAGCAAGGGCCTAACACAAATGACACATCACAGACACATAAAGAAGACAGACGGCTGGACTGATTGCTTTTCTGGACAATGTGTTCATTGCTGCCGCGCCACATTTGTTGTCTGTTTTTGTCTTTTGTCTGTTTTTTATGCTTTTTTTCCTCGGCTTGGCTCGAAAATGAAATGACGTGACTGTTTCAAATCGACAATCCATGCCTGTGGCGGGAACTAGGTCATTGAAGGATCGCTCCTTAGAATGTGTCAGACACAACACCCCCTCCACCTCTAACCTCATAACCCAGACAAGCTGTGGAATAGAACCACATGTATTCTAAATTCTGAGTAAACTGCATACAAACAGCAGAAAGAGCTGGAGACACTGCCCCTCTCGTTTGGAACAGTATCCTGAAAAATGCATTTCATATTTCAGTTTACAGAGTGTCATCATAGGCCATGGAGATGATAGTCAATCTGATGACAAAAAAAAAATGTAAATTAATGTAAATTATCCACCTAATGTATGTTTTGTTAACAGAAAGTAACTTTTCTTCTTGGAAACACGCTGAAACTAATTTGGCCTGTAAATCTTCAGCCTGTCTTTAGCAGCCAGTTAGTGTCATCACAGGAGTCTGTTGATCTCTCCTCCCTTCAGTCATTCTTGTTCCCTCCTCCTCATCTAAAACCTTGGTGCCCCCTAGTGGACATTTCGCATATAGCATCCTGCTTGCTATCTCAGACGACAGGTGAACTTTATCACCCTCTTGGTTTTACATTTATAACTTTGACCACAGTTGTGTACATGCGAAAAGGCCTACACAACAGCAAAACAATGAATTTATTTTTTTCACAAAAAGGACAGGTGGCCTGCTAACAAATAGAAAGTACAACTGCACATTAATGAAACAATTTATAAAGGCAAACTTCTCCAATGTGAGGAGTGGTTTGAATGTGAAAAGTGGACCTGCTATATAAACAAAAAATGTCAGCGATAATGCACTTGAAGTCCATGTGAAGTGCAGACAAACATATGGCCCCATCGCAAAGCAATTACATTTCTCCATTATCTCTTGGCACTCCACATAAGTCTCTATTTCATTTTTCCATTTCATTTTCATTAAACTCTAGCTGCAAATTTAGTTTAATCTGCAGAGACTCAGGAGCTGTCCCCTGGGAGAGCTGAACTGGTCTTCCCTAGCTGCTTTTCACCATTTGCACATTCAATTACATAGTCTGGTTCATTTAGCCATGCTTCCATTAGCCCTGGGCTCTCCTGGGAGCTGAGCTGTGCAGCTGGACTCTGAATAGCCACATAATGAAAATTAGTTTTTTCTATTGTTGTCCTGTGAAGTTTCAATGGGTGATTCAAAAAAAGACAAAACAAAAAAAAACTTGAGACTGACTTTCTCTTCAAGTGACAAAACAACAGCCTACCATTTGGCATTGTTCAAAAGCTGACCTTCCCTTTTATATGTTAGCTCAGGCGCTCAGTAGCCACCTTCCTCATTAGGCACTGGGGTCCTTGCTTGCCTGTGACGCAGATATGATGTCATGGAATGTTGATGCATAGAGATGATGCGGCAGAATGTTGACGGACCACACTGTGGGAGTTTGAGTAGTGGAAAACAGGGTGGAAGAGGTAGGGAGCTGGGAGAGGGGGGTGTTTTTCAAACACAAGAAACATTGCCTGAAGAGACAAAAAACGACACTCTCTCCCCTGCTGTTGCCTCTATAATCCTCATTATACTATTGTATTTGTATTTTTAATGATACGATCATCGCTGTTTTGTAATGTTGTATGTTTTTTTTTTGTTTGGACGAGACATTTTGCGATGTTGAAGTTGCCTACCCTTGTGTCCACTGTCGCTGCTCTGAGTGTAGCTTTCCTCCAGAAGGAGGTGGCGGACCCTGCTGATTTCTGCTGGCCAATTCTACTAACGAGAATCAGTAACGTGCTTGGCTCCCAGCACAGGTGTGAGTGCTTGGCTCCCAGCACAGGTGTGTGAGTTTTGCTTTGTGTTTAGGTGTGTGAGTTTGATTTGTGCAGATGTGTGAGTTTGGCTCTGTGTTTAGATGTGTGTGCTTGGCTCTGTGTGCAGGTGTGTGTTTGGCTATGTGCAGGTGTGTGTGTGTTTGGCTCTGTGTGTAGGTGTGTGAGTTTGGCTCTGTGTTTAGGTGTGTGTGTTTGGCTCCGTGTGCAGGTGTGTGAGTTTGGCTTTGTGCAGGTGTGTGTGTGTTTGGCTCTGTGTGTAGGTGTGTGAGTTTGGCTCTGTGTTTAGGTGTGTGTGTTTGGCTCCGTGTGCAGGTGTGTGAGTTTGGCTTTGTGTTTAGATGTGTGTGTTTGGCTCTGTGTGCAGGTGTGTGAGTTTGGCTTTGTGCAGGTGTGTGTGTGTTTGGCTCTGTGTGCAGGTGTGTGAGTTTGGCTCTGTGCAGGTGTGTGTGAGTTTGGCTCTGTGTGTAGGTGTGTGAGTTTGGCTCTGTGTTTAGGTGTGTGTGTTTGGCTCTGTGTGCAGGTGTGTGAGTTTGGCTTTGTGCAGGGCCCTCTGCTCCAGTGTGGAGCTCCATGCCAGGCTTAGTACAGAGGTCTGAGTTCCAGCGCAGAGTGGAAATGTGTCCCCTCAGGGCCTTTGAACTCTGGGTGCTCTCCATGTGGCCGCCTGGCTGCTGGATCTTAAGATTAGAGGCCAAAGCACTGAGTTCTGCCCTGCAAAGCTGTTCAGTGGAGCCCAGTGCTTCAAACAAATAAATGTAATCCCCTCTGTCAAAATACAGTCTGGCTGTGGGAGAGGAGACAGCACTCTGGAGCTGGGCCAGAAAAGGGAGAAGATCACTGTGTGTGTGTGTGTGTGTGTGTGTGTGCGTGCGTGTGTGAGAGAGAGAGAGACTCCAGACTGCAGGCTGAGCAGGAGAGAGCAAGAGAGAGGTGGAGGCCCTCTCTGTGACTGGACCAGCAGCATGTGTGATGTAACAGTGATGTCACAGTGAGCTGGTCGGGGCACTGCCTCTCCAGATTATGTTTCCATGGCAACAGCAGAATCTTCAGATGCACGGCTCTCCCACCCCCCTGTGGACCAGAGAAAGCCACCAATGACATGGGTCCACATAGGATCCACATCTTTTATCTTATTTTAATGACTTTTGAAAACATTAACCCTTTGGTCACTTTCGTGTATGACTAAGAAAGGTTCTGTTTTTCTCAGCCATAAATGTGCTGCTAGCCTCTCAAGTGAAAAGAGGTACATTTTTTCCAGTAGGGAATGAATGCCACAGTCTTAATGGCTAATCAACTGACACAGGATGTGCTGGAGTAGATCACATCCAGACATACTGTTCCTTACAGCTGTGATGTACACAGACAAGGACTACAATTAAACATGGACCTGAACTGTTTCACATCGTCTTAATGTCCATTCAGCAACTCCTATATATATAGGAAAAAAAACGGATTTGAACAGGAGTTTGTTGTGAATAAAATGCACGTTTAGGGATAAATGGTAGGGACCAAACCGGCTTTGTTAATTAGGCAACAGTGACACTAAAGGAGTACAACATTTTGGCAATCATACTCTTTTGTTCACTCACCACGACTAGATAAACCCAACGGTGCCATTTTTAGTTTCTGTTCTTTCATTCCAGAGAATTCCTCAGACTACATTTAGCAGTTAATTAATAGTAAATAAATTAAAGTATGTGGTGAACCTCTGGGAGCATGAATTAGCTCCAATCAACAGCAAAATCTTCCAGGTAGACCACCAAGACATAACTGCTAAATGTGGTCTCGTGGAGTTTGTTTTTTCCAGAAAATTCCTGCAGAATGAAGGAATAGAAGTTTACTACTGTACTTGCTGCATTTCTCCACTCTTGGTAAATAAAAAGGGTGTGATTGCTCGAAGGCTGGAGTCTGTTTAAAGGAGGCTGCCATGAACTGTGTACCACAGTGACATGCAAAGGGTTAATGCAAGACTAAGGGCCTTGGAGGGCCTGTACTCATATTTTATTTTCTTTGCACATTGAGGTCTTTTAATGTCAGTATTTTTAATGGTTCTAAGTGCCTTTTATTATAGGAGAAATGTAGAAGATATACAGTATATAAAATATGAAAATAAATAAATATATATATAAGATATATGTATATTTTTTTCCCTGCTCCATGTTTTGAAGCTGGACATGCAGAGTTTTAGTTGTAAAAATCTCCTGTTGGTACAGTAAAACAGAGTGCTCCTGTTTTACAGAATGTCTATGATGAGGATGCAGGTTATGAAGATTATGAAGACTATGATATTGGACAAAAAGAACTGAATAAAAGGTGTGTTTAATAAGTCTCTGCTGTGTGATTTCTGTGCACTGATTTATTCTTCTCCATGGTGCAATAGATAGGAGAGGAGAGTGAACAAATCCATTGTATGAATGCTGTGAGCTACATCCTCCCTTCTCAAAACACAGTCAACTATGCTGTATAACTTACACCCCCCCCCCCTTCCACACATGCACAAAAATGCAAAGCTCTACTCACGCATGTACATATCCATTCAGTTTCTCATGAGAAACATCAAGTAAACGCCTGGGTTGTGTAAATATTCAAAATACTTGAATCTGTTATGAAACAGTAAGTGAATGTGGGGCAGCAGGCACATTAGCAGGGTGGCTAAGGTCAATGATTGGGACCACAGAGGTTGGTGGTTCAAGCCCCAGTCCAGCCACAGCAAGAACACCATTGCTGTTGGGCCCTTGAGCAAGGCCCTTAACCCCACATTGCTCCCAGGGAGGATTGTTCCTTGGCTAGTCTAATCAACTGTAAGTTGCTTTGGATAAAAGCATCAGCTAAATGATGATAATGTAATGATTGTTCTTCAGATTCATGAAATTTTCAAAAGGAAACATCTATTTCCACCAATATTCATATTTAGATAATTTTGGTTTCTGAGTTACTTATTTTTGAATGCATTTGTCTAAAATGAAGTTAGTGTCCATTTTCAGCAGTCATATTATTTAAAATTACCTCATAAACCGCCGCTAAAAACAGGCTGGATCCTGTGTAAATTACCTGCGACGTTAAAAAGAAAACTTCTTCTTATATCCACTAGATGGCGACAGTTGTTAACAAAACAGCGACCGCCCACAAACCCTCAAATTCACAGCTAAGTTGACTTTCTTGTGTTTCAATAGCTGCGTTATCAAGACAGTAATCAGGTTCAACTAAAACATATATCACAGGTTATGGATATAACACTCCTTACATTTTCACAACCTAGACAGTATAAAATTTTAAATAGTGTATAGTAGAATAATAATGGATAACAAACATTAATTTATAGCAAAGCCTGCTTATCATTGAATGGCTATCATGGAATGCAATCACCAATTAATTTATTGAAAACCCTGTGTGTGTGTGTGTGCGTAAGCGTGTATGTGTTCAAGCATATGTTTTTATGTATGTGTGTTTGTATTTGTGCGTACATGTGTATGTGTGCGTGTGCCCAGTCCATTCGCACAGCACTGTGCCGTACTGGGGTTGTACCCTCAGAAAGGGAGGATCAGAGAGGTTTTCCACGGCTGCTCATGTTTGATATGGACCACAAGGAAGTTGTTTAATTTATAACCTCTCCCTATCTGGTCCAGGGTGCTACCATAAGGCCAGATTCCACTATAATCAGGCTGCCTTCCAGGCTGTCAAGGGGATGGCTCCATCCTATCTTCAGAAGCTTATCAGATCCTACACACCTGCCCGTGCACTCCGTTCTGCGTCTTCAGCGCGCCTGGTGCCCCCTCCTCTCAAAGCCTGCACTTCCCGGTCACGTCTGCTGTCTGTTCTGGCTCCCCGCTGGTGGAATGACCTTCCCACGGTGGTCAGAACAGCAGATAGTCTGCCCACCTTCAAGTGCAGACTGAAGACTCACCTCTTCAGGATGCACCTCTCTCCTTCTCTCCCTAGCTCTCCAACTTAGCCTTAGTTGTTTGCAGTAGCTACCTTAGGGTTATTACAATTGTTGTTCCAGATCTATTGTTTATTAATTATGTTTTCTTTTTCCTCAACAGGTCATCCATAGGGTTCAGCCCCTCTAACCCTACTGGCACTTGAGACTTGTACCCTTCCCTAGCACTTTAATAATCTTGTTCCCAAAGTAATGCACTTTGTGTTGTAAGTCGCTCTGGATAAGAGCATCTGCCAAATGCCTGTAATGTAATGTAATGTAATGTAATGTAATCACTCACTGGAGAAACAGACATGTACATGGACTTCACCATCAACTTCCCTGGTGACTTTTCCGTTATCATTAAAACAGCCAGTGACCCAAGTCTGTTCATTATAAAGCAATTCTGACACTATACAATATATCTGTGTGGTGTCTGTGTGTGTATATATATATATATATATATATATATATATATCAGTGGTTCTTAACCTTGTTGGAGGTACTGAACCCCACCAGTTTCATATGCGCATTCACCGAACCCTTCTTGATGGCCAAGCGGGGCGTGTCATCACGAATCATAAGGGTCGGGTGTGTGTCTTGACCTCCGCCGAACCCCTGAGACTGACTCACCGAACCCCTGGGGTTCGATCGAACCCAGGTTGAGAACTAGTGATATATATGAATGCATGTTGTGTGTGAATGTGTGCATGTGTGTTTATGTGTGTGTATTTGTGTGTGTGTGTGTCAGCATGTGTATTTGTGTGAGTCAGTGTGTATGTATGCGTGTAGGAATGTGTGTTTGTCTTGGTGTTTGTGTGTACGTTGGCGTGTGTGTGTGCGTGTGTGCGTGTGTGCATGTGCATGTGCATGTGTGTGTGTGTGTGTGTGTGTGCAGATGCGTAAAGGAGAGGGAGAGTCGGGTTCACACAGAGAGTTGAAAGCGAAGAGTTCAGGCGGTCTGCGGGAGGAGAGGGCCATTAACTCAAAGTGCAGTATCATGGCCTTTTGATGAGAAACACTAGCAGTGTGTGGTCCCTGGGGCACTTCACCCTATTTCACCAGCGGATACTCCCTTTAGGCTCATTTCAGTTCCCACAGTTACTCATCATACGCTGTTATAACAGGGTGATAGATGTGTGTCTGAATCTTGTGATTAACATATCATAGGAAAACACTGCCATTGGATTAATATACGCATCTATCACCCCGTCATAACAGTGTAGTTACATGTGCCACATGCTGTTACAAGAGCGCACAAGCACTGACGTAGAATCCAGACACACATCTACTCATAACAATGTAGTCATACACTTGTTATACATTGTTTGAGGAGTGAAGTTACAGAACTCAAACACTGCCAGAGGAGCACAGATGCTGATATTATACAGTATGTTGCTACAATGATGAAGTTTCACTCTTCACACATTTTACATATATCAGTGTTAAATGAGAGCAATCAAAAACTGTTACAAAAGTTAAGTTACAAACATAACACACTGTTATAGGAGTTAAGTTACACACATAACACACTGTTATAGGAGTTAAGTTACACACATAACACACTGTTATAGGAGTTAAGTTACACATAAAGCTGACTGTTACAGGGGCGTTTTAACATATTTCACACACTGTCAGAGGAACACAGACACACATTTCAAATCCAGTTATAACAGCTTAGTTACACACATTTCAAACTGTTGTGGGAATGTAACTTCACACACAGTTAAAATGATTTAGTTACATATTTCACACAGTTTTATAATGGCACAGTTACATTTATCACTGACTATTATGGGAGTACAATAATACAATACCATCCCTGTCATGGGAACACATCTAACACTATTATAAAAGTTTTGTTATAATTTATTAGACTGTTATAAAAATGTAGAAACACATTTCAATTATTCCCAAATGCCTTAGGATACATGTCCCATATATCGTTATTATGTTGTACTAGCACATGTATTTTACCGCAATAACAGTGTGGTTACACATTACACACAGTGGCATAACAATGTAGTTACACATTACACACACTGGCATAACAGTGTAGTTACACATCACACACACTGGCATAACAGTGTAGTTACACATTACACACACTGGCATAACAGTGTAGTTACACATTACACACAGTGGCATAACAGTGTAGTTACACATTACACACTGGCATAACAGTGTAGTTACACATTACACACAGTGGCATAACAGTGTAGTTACACATTACACACAGTGGCATAACAGTGTAGTTACACATTACACACAGTGGCATAACAGTGTAGTTACACATTACACACACTGGCATAACAGTGTAGTTACACATTACACACAGTGGCATAACAGTGTAGTTACACATTACACACAGTGGCATAACAGTGTAGTTACACATTACACACACTGGCATAACAGTGTAGTTACACATTACACACAGTGGCATAACAGTGTAGTTACACATTACACACAGTGGCATAACAGTGTAGTTACACATTACACACACTGGCATAACAGTGTAGTTACACATCACACACAGTGGCATAACAGTGTAGTTACACATCACATGCAGTGGCATAACAGTGTAGTTACACATCACACACAGTGGCATAACAGTGTAGTTACACATCACACACACTGGCATAACAGTGTAGTTACATATCACACACACTGGCATAACAGTGTAGTTACACATCACACGCAGTGGCATAACAGTGTAGTTACACATTACACACACTGGCATAACAGTGTAGTTACACATCACACACACTGGCATAACAGTGTAGTTACACATTACACACAGTGGCATTACAGTGTAGTTACACATCACACACAGTGGCATAACAGTGTAGTTACACATTACACACAGTGGCATAACAGTGTAGTTACACATCACACACACTGGCATAACAGTGTAGTTACACATTACACACACTGGCATAACAGTGTAGTTACACATTACACACAGTGGCATTACAGTGTAGTTACACATTACACACAGTGGCATAACAGTGTAGTTACACATTACACACAGTGGCATAACAGTGGAGTTACACATTACACACAGTGGCATAACAGTGTAGTTACACATTACACACACTGGCATAACAGTGTAGTTACACATTACACACAGTGGCATAACAGTGTAGTTACACATTACACACACTGGCATAACAGTGTAGTTACACATCACACACAGTGGCATAACAGTGTAGTTACACATTACACACAGTGGC
This sequence comes from Albula glossodonta, assembly GCA_019788955.1. NCBI lineage: Eukaryota > Metazoa > Chordata > Actinopteri > Albuliformes > Albulidae > Albula > Albula glossodonta. The sequence goes on along the minus strand of JAFBMS010002399.1, from coordinate 12,409 downwards.
ATAACAGTGTAGTTACACATCACACACACTGGCATAACAGTGTAGTTACACATTACACACACTGGCATAACAGTGTAGTTACACATTACACACAGTGGCATAACAGTGTAGTTACACATTACACACACTGGCATAACAGTGTAGTTACACATTACACACACTGGCATAACAGTGTAGTTACACATCACACACACTGGCATAACAGTGTAGTTACACATTACACACAGTGGCATAACAGTGTAGTTACACATTACACACAGTGGCATAACAGTGTAGTTACACATTACACACACTGGCATAACAGTGTAGTTACACATCACACACACTGGCATAACAGTGTAGTTACACATTACACACAGTGGCATTACAGTGTAGTTACACATTACACACAGTGGCATAACAGTGTAGTTACACATTACACACAGTGGCATAACAGTGGAGTTACACATTACACACAGTGGCATAACAGTGTAGTTACACATTACACACACTGGCATAACAGTGTAGTTACACATTACACACACTGGCATAACAGTGTAGTTACACATTACACACAGTGGCATAACAGTGTAGTTACACATTACACACACTGGCATAACAGTGTAGTTACACATCACACACACTGGCATAACAGTGTAGTTACACATTACACACAGTGGCATAACAGTGTAGTTACACATTACACACAGTGGCATAACAGTGTAGTTACACATTACACACACTGGCATAACAGTGTAGTTACACATCACACACACTGGCATAACAGTGTAGTTACACATTACACACAGTGGCATAACAGTGTAGTTACACATTACACACAGTGGCATAACAGTGTAGTTACACATCACACACACTGGCATAACAGTGTAGTTACACATTACACACACTGGCATAACAGTGTAGTTACACATTACACACTGGCATAACAGTGTAGTTACACATTACACACACTGGCATAACAGTGTAGTTACACATTACACACACTGGCATAACAGTGTAGTTACACATTACACACAGTGCTTTTGCCCCTTGGTCGAAAGGTGTAGCTTGTTTCACCCTGCAAAAGTTGTGAACCCACAAACCTCCTCTCTGGCAGCTTTGGCTGTTATGTGTCCGCGCACACAGCCTTGCCAAATGAATGCAGGGATGGCTGGCAATCCAAACGCAGTGCAGCATTTGAAATGTTGCAGAACTGCAGACGTTATTTTTGCTGGAAGTGATTACTCCCCCATGAACTCCCCCCCACACCCTTGCCACGTTCCCCCTCTGACGAGTGGCCATGCTTCGTAAGTTGTGTTTTGTGTTCCCATGTCACGTCCTGTCCACATGGGACCACAACACACCTCCCTTCCCAAACTTTACCTCTCTCCCTCTTTTTTTCTCTCTCTCTCCCCCACCCTCTCTTTCCTTTGCCTCTCTGTTTATTTCTGTTACCCCTCATTGTTCCACCCCTCCCAATTTCTCTCTCTCTCGTACTCATTTATTTCATACATGTTAAATGGCTTGTTATGTGTGTTGTAAAGTTATTACTATTCGTATTGTAAGAAAGGTGGGTTAAAAGTCTTTAAACTCTCTCTGTCTCTTTCTCTCCCTCTGTTTCCCACCTGCCTCCAGCTGGCAGTTCACTGGCCTTGAGAACCACAGAATGGATCATACACACTCATTCAAATTACCACTCTGACAGTCTCTCCCTCTCTCTCCCTCTGTCTTTCTTTCTGTCTATCTTTCACCTTGTGCTGAAATCTTTACAGTACATGCACACAAAAGCACACACTCTGTTTCTCGTACACACACACACACTCACACTCACACTCACACACGAACACATACAAAATATGCAAGCTCACAGACAAACACACACACTAGGACACACATGCTAACACACGGACAAGCAGACAGATAAGCTCACATGCTGGTGCCTACACACACACACACACACCCACAAACACCACACTCACCGTATTGCACCCACCAACATACACATGTTGTATTTCTATACACACAAACTCTCACACAGAAGCAACGACCCCACTACACAACATTAACACACACACACACACACACACACAAATACACGCACACACCACACAAAAACACACAACACAAAACACAAACACACACACACAACCCACAAACACACAACATCACAACCTACAGACACACACAACACACATAACACACAAACACAAACAGACCGACCATACACACACACACACACACCGACACAAAACACAACACACACACTGTTTCACACAACACACCACACACAACACAACACACAACACAAACACAACACACACACACAAACACACACACAAACACACACACCAAACACAAAAACACACACACAACACACACATACACACAAAACACAAACCAACATACAAACACACACACACACACACACACACACACACCACACAACACCACACACAAACACAACACACATAACACAACACACACAGACACACACACCAAAACAGACACAAACACAAACACATACACAAACAACACACACACACAACATAAAAACACACACACACACACACACAACATACACACACACACACACAACACCACACACACACACACACACCAATACACACACATACACACATACACACACACACACACAACACAAACACACACACCACACCACCTACACACAACAATACACACACACAACAAACACACACCACACACAAACACACACACACATACACGCACACACCACAACACACACAACACATACACACACATAACATACACACACCACACACTAACACACACACACCATACACACACTCACACACACACACACATACACTCACACACACACACACACACACATACACACACACACACACACATACACACACACACACGCACACACACTCACAGTGCCTCACACACTATTAGCTTGCATGCACACACATATACATACATTTATGCACACATTCCCATACGACAACACAAACACAAGGCAACACTAGGACATATGTAACGTAGGCCTCCTTACACTATCACAGTATAAAAATCACATCAGCTCTCTTTTGTCAGTGGTCTTTTTAGGTCACGGTTTCCCACATAGATATATCACAAGACAGATAGCGTTTGACAGAGATCTTAAGAGTGTCCCGCCCGTCAACCCAAGTGATACTGGGAGCAGAGCCAGCTCTGAAAGGGAAGCATTACAGTAATGAGTTTGACTGTGACCATCACATACAGCGGTTTGTTTTTAAAGCACTCAGGCAGTTTCAGTGGTTTTAATTCCACCATTACGGGGGGTGGGTGGGGGGGGGTGTGGAACACACTGGAGGTGGGGGGGTATGTTGGGAAGGGGACAGTTGTGACAGCACTGTGTCAGCAGCAGCAAGGAACATACTATAAATAAAAATTGTGGGTTTGTTTCCTTTCACATCTCAGCTCGGTTGACAGTCATTTTGTGATTGTTCAATATCCTCTACAGGCCCATAGAAGGCAGGGAGTTAAAAGATTTTCAAAAAGTATTTCTTAGACCCTTTTATTTTTAATTAAACCTTCACATACACACAAACACACACACAAAGACACAGACAAAGACACACACACAAACAAACACACACACACACCAGAGCACCACCTGGTCATAGTGCATACTCGTGTCAGCTGGTAAATCTTATGAGCATATGGGAAAGAGACAGAGCCAGAATCACTGCACTGATTACACCTCACTGTGACACCTTCCCACCTGCTACTTCCTCTTCTCTATCACTGCTTTATGGGCCCATGGGTACGACCCCCCCACGGCCATCACACGGTCTTCTGCTGTCACCGCTACTCCGGCCTGGTTAATCATTAAATTACATAACTACATACTAACCACAGAAGTGATAACAACAAAATAACTTTCGGATCGACTACAAATAAAACTAAATAACATAACATAACATAACATAATATAATATAATATAATATAATATAATATAATATAATATAATATAATATAATATAATATAATATAATATAATATAATATAATATAATATAATATAATATAAAATGAACAGACTGGTTAGCCTGGTTAAGGTGCTGAAGGCCCAGATTTTAGTACTTTACTTCAACCAGCAGCCATTTTGTGTCATGACAACCAGGTGCGTGCACTCTTTTGTCAGTCAGTGCTTTAAACTAAGCAATGCGGTACTGAAGCTCACCAAAAACCAGCTGACATTGCAGTCCTCCAGGACTGGGGCGTGACTCCTACAGTCTGAGTATATGCACTTATACTCTAATAGATGCATGACTTCATTATCAACATTTTATTAACATAAGTAATTTCTGGAAATTTCTTCCCAATTGGCGTGCCATTTCCTGTCTGTTCCTCGTCTCCATGGCAGCGCTGAGGGGCCGTGGCAAAAGTGTGGTGAAGGAGGTGTTTTCACTTGGGGATCATCTCTCCGCTTTCCATGCTCCGCGTTCCGCGCTGTGGCCAAGTTAAACATGCTTGTCAGCATTTCATCAGAGCCCTCTGACCACGGCTGCATGCTGACGCGTTTTCCCCAGTCCCTGAAGAGCAGGGCCTGACCTGAGACAGACCTAGGACAGGCCCGAGACAGACCTGGGACAGGCCCAAAAACCATCAACCAAAGGGAGTGGCTCACACCCCCTCATCTCAGTGTCATGAGTTTAAGAGAAAAATGCCAAAATGAAGAATAAAGGGAAACTATGCATACACACTTGCTGCCAATTCACTTTTTGTTTAACTTCCCCAAGAATGAAGTCTGAATTGATTTATGAGAAATAAATGGTTTATTATTTATTTGCATATGACAAATGCCCTCTTCTCTGACTAATATATGTACTAAAGTTTATCCATAGCTCACAGTGCAGTGTGCAGATCTATCAGATGATCACACACACACACACACACACACACACACACACACACACACACACACACACACACACACACACACACACACACACACACACACACACACACACACACACACACACACACACACACACACACACACACACACACACACACACACACACACACACACACACACACACATACACACACACACACATACACACACACACACACACACACACACACACACACACACACACACACACACACACACACACACACACACACACACACACACACACACACACTCACACATAAAGGCAGGTGCAGCTCAGTCCAGCCTTCTCAGTAGGGTCACTCTGTCCTGCAGAGACCAGCTCATTTATAAAAAAATTACCCATGATGCTGCACTCTGCAGCCACTGTGCGGAGAATGAATTCAGGGCTTGTTACCTGAGAGACACAGCTGTCCATCGTCTGCCCGTACCCTAACTCCCAACCCCCCCAGAACCCCACAGCTTGGGTGACAGCAGTCAGACTGTTATTAAAACTGACAAAAGTTTCATCAAGAGTCTGGTTCATCAAAGCCCCCCCCCCACCCCCAGGCCCCACAGCCCAGACCCCAGACTGTGGGGCCCCAGGCCCCAATACTCAGGCCCCATGCCCCAGGCCCCAATACCCAGACCCCCCCCAATACCCAGCCCCAAACCCCAGGCCCCAGGCCCCAGACCCCAGGCCCCACAGCCCAGACCCCAGACTGTGAGGCCCCAATACTCAGGCCCCATGCCCCAGGCCCCAATAACCGGACCCCCCCAATACCCAGCCCAAACCCCACCCCCCAGCCCCCAGGCCCCACAGCCCAGACCCCAGACTGTGAGGCCCCAATACTCAGACCCCATGCCCCAGGCCCCAATAACCGGACCCCTTGCCCCCGGCCCCAGGCTCCAGACCCCAGGCCCCACAGTCCAGGCCCCAGGCTCCCTGTGAGGGAGTTAGCTCTGTGAGCTGTTAACAGCATCTCTGGTCTGTGTGAGGGAGTTAGCTCTGTGAGCTGTTAGCAGCAGCACTGGTCAGTGTGAGGGAGTTAGCTCTGTGAGCTGTTAGCAGCAGCACTGGTCTGTGTGAGGGAGTTAGCTCTGTGAGCTGTTAGCAGCAGCACTGGTCTGTGTGAGGGAGTTAGCTCTGTGAGCTGTTAGCAGCAGCACTGGTCTGTGTGAGGGAGTTAGCTCTGTGAGCTGTTAGCAGCAGCACTGGTCAGTGTGAGGGAGTTAGCTCTGTGAGCTGTTAGCAGCAGCACTGGTCAGTGTGAGGGAGTTAGCTCTGTGAGCTGTTAGCAGCAGCACTGGTCTGTGTGAGAGAGTTAGCTCTGTGAGCTGTTAGCAGCAGCACTGGTCTGTGTGAGGGAGTTAGCTCTGTGAGCTGTTAGCAGCAGCTCCAGCTATTCCACTCTGTGCATTGCTGTCACTCACTCTCCTTCCCCCAGCCCTGGCACTGAGAATGAGAACAGAGTCTGCAGCCTGTGTTTGCATATTCATACACACACACACACACACACACACACACACACACACACACACACACACACACACACGCACACACATGCAAATGCAAACACACACATACATATGACCGCAATGTGTGAACCATTTTGACTCTTAGTGTTTCCATATGGAGAATTGGGTTTGAGTTGTGATGACTTGAGTAAATGATATTGAATGCCAATGCTTTCTAAATGAGCACATTGTGCAGCCAGTGATAAATGAAGGTATTTGTGTGAAGAGTTTTTCTCAAAAAGTTCAACAAATCTGGATCATGTGTGAAAAAAGTATCGTGTTTTGGAAAATGGGCCTGTCTTTTGGGAAATGGCATTATTGTTTGGGATGTTTAGTTAATAGGCCCAGAAATAGTGTGTAAGTGATCGTGAAAAACTGTATAAAATGGTGAGTGCAGTGCTACCATCATAGTTTCATTTTTCCATAAAACCATCTTGTGGGGGTTAACTGTGAAGTGAAAAGGCTAAAACTCTAGACAGAAGCATTTCTACTATTTCCTGCTTTGTGGGATTCAGGTTCAGAGAGTAAGAATTTGCCGACAGTGAATTTTTTTATATTCAGGAACAAAGAGAGGAGGTCAAATATTACATTGACTAGCTGCAGGGAAACAAGTGTGTGTGTGTGTGTGTGTGTGCACACACAAATGTGTGTGTACATGTGTGTGTTTTTGTGTGTATTTGTATGCGTATGGCTAAGTGTGTGTGTGTGTGTGTGTGTGTGTGTGCACACAAATGTGTGTGTACATGTGTGTGTTTTTGTGTGTATTTGTATGTGTATGGCTAAGTGTGTGTGTGTGTGTGTGTGTGTGTGTGTGTGTGTGTGGTTGTGTTTTTATGGTGTGTATCTGTGAGATGTTTGTTTATCTGTGGTGTCCATTCAGTTTGTGTTTGTGATTTTGTGTGGTTTTGTGTCTATTGTGTGCATGTGTATGTGATAGTGAGGTTGTTTTTCAGTGGCTTGTCACCATTACCCATAAGACACCATTACCAATCAGACACCATTACCCATCAGTCACCAGGGTCACCAGAGCAGAAGAGCAGTTTGAGCAGTCCTGACATGTGGATAGAATGACGAGATTAGTTACTAATTACAGCTTGCTACCCTATTAGGCTCACATTTTTTATTCATTGAGTTGTAGTCTATTTTGTCGATTCAGGAGCTAAGCCTTGGAATGTAGCAGAATAAAGCAGAGGAGCGGTAAGACAACAAACTAGCTTGGAATTCTTGGGAATCTACAGCAAAACACTGAACTTTTACATCCCATAGGCCGATTTCCATCCCCACATGCACAAGACCAATTACAATCTTTACAGATCTTTTAGAGGTTGAGCGATCGCTTTAGAACAGAGTGGTCCTCTTAAGATGTGACTATAAATTATGGGATGGCTGATGGGATAGTGGAGAACTTTGTAATGTTAGATATTATACAGTCTCAACAGATCTGGAAAAGTTGGCCAGGCTGAGCCAAGGAGTCAAAAATGTGCACAGTGGCATTGCATTGTATGAAACAAAACTCAGCTTCTTACTGGCACAGCTACCAGGTTGAACCTGAAAAACCATCAAAAACCGCCTGGTAAATGCGTTGATGTTGCTGCTGAAGAGAGGTGTGGAAGGAGGAGGAGGTGTGAAGAGTTGCATGACTTTGCATCTTGGCAACACCACTGGTGAGCATTACAGAAAGGTGAGTAACCTGATGAGGCCTGCAGCAATCTGAAAAAAAAACAAAAAAAAAAGTTTACATATGAATTTCAATCAACCGAAGATTTAAAGAGTCATAAATCAAAGATTACACCATATATGAATTTGCATTTGGGTTCCACATTCCAGGGGACCATGGCAACAGCCTTGGGGGATGGCTCCAAACAGTGCCGTGCCGAACTGGAGGTGCCAGAACAAAGAAAACACACACACACATGCACACACACACTCACACACACACACGCGCGCGCGCGCACGCACACACATACAGCAACCTGAACCCAGTCAAATGAACTTAGCCTTGATTACAATTCAATCAAGACAGACTTCAGTCTTTTTCAGGGAATGCTGTACTTTATTTTTGAATAAAAAGAATGCATTCCAAATGCATTCTTTTTGCATTTGTGTTTATGTTTGTCTCCAATAAAATATAAAATGCTCAAAAAAACGTATTTTGTAATGCAAAGACTGCTTTTATTGACTTACATAAGACCATAAAAAGACTAAGTTCCTTTCATTGAACCTGTTGTTGAAAACTATTGCTGAATAAAATACAGCTTCTTTATTCGCCAGCCTGCTACTAAACATGCTATGTTTTGACACGATGAGACTGAACTAGGTGACACAAACACAGTGGGTGTTATTTTTAGTGGAGTATTATTAGTGGAGTTATTTTTACGTATGTAAGATGAGGCAGGCCATGCCCTATTGGCATGCAGGATCTGAATACTATTTGAAAAATGATGTTGCCACATTCTGCGCATTTTACATTTTTGAGAGGAAGACTCAGGCAGCTCTGCTATGCGGGACATTTTTTCATTGCACGATTCAGCTGCAGCCCCTTTCTCAAGTTCAGTCAAGTTCATTGCAGGTTTCTAGGTAACATAATACAATGCAGTCATGTTCTGGGTGTAGACGTGGGCCCTGATTCCAACACATAATAACACATAATGTATGGATTTGTGTTTCCAGGTCATGTGACATCTTTGTAATTTCATGACTTTCATATTTTTATGGTTGGATATTAGCTCCTTGGTAACGTGTCTACCCAGGATGTACCCCAGGTCCTGTTCATTCAGCCATGACCTTTGACCCACAAGATCCCAGGTTCAAATGTAATTTCTTGTCAAAGAACTGAAAACAATATGAATTTGGTTGGTATTTTGTGAATAATCCCACACTACCTTAAAAAAACGTGATGTTATTGATATGATGTCGCTAATGGTCAAAGCAACTGATTATAATGAAATACATCTAATGTAAAAAAAAAACAAAAAAAAAAAAACACAAGAGCTAATTTAACTGTAACAGAGTTTATATGAGTCCAAAGGCTGTGATATGTACTCTGTTACAGTAAAATGCACACTGTCAGAGTTGATCTGATTTGACAATGAACATGTTGTTGCATCTCGCTCTCTCTTAGTCTGTGTTCACCCGTCTGGTCCAGGTGAAAACAGTCTGAAATCAGGGTGCAGGAGATTAATCTTCATTTTCCCCTTCCTTCCTCTTCCTCCCCCTCCTCCTCCTCACCTCCATAGGAGGCTGATAAATCCTGGGCAGCAAGCTGGCTGTCTTCATCAGCCAATCACACCACACACCAGAGGAGACCCAATCCCCCCCCCCCCCCCACTCTCACTCTCTCATTCTCTCACACAATTCAATTCAATTTGCTTCATTGGCAGGAAAACCACAGCCATCGTGGCAAAGCACCAAACAGGAATGCAGAAACCACATATAAAAACATGCAAAGTATGCAAAGTGTGATTTATTATGCTCACAAAAAAAAACATTAATCATTATTAATTTATAATTATTCATTTTAACTCGCTGTCTCTCTACCATGCACTCCTTCGCTCTTATTCACACACACTCTCTCACTCTCTTATTCATTTCTGTTCTCTCTACTTCCAATGTAATGCTATCATGCTAACATCACTCCTCTCATTTCCTTCCACTCAGTCCCCCTCTTCCTCCATCTGTAATCTCCATGACCACCCCCCCCCCCCCCCCCCCCCCCCCCCCGCCATTGCAGGGCCTTATTCATTTAACCATCATCATAATTTGACATTATCTGTTTTGTTTTTAAATGAAATTAAGAAAAGCAACTCATAACATGGTGAAACAGAGATGAGAAAAGGGGAGAAAAGAGTCTTCCGCCGTTTCACAAACTCGTAAAATTAGCTTCCTAAAATATTCAAACGGGAAATGTAATCTTGTCAGAGCCCAGGTTTATCTTTGTGTTTGAGCCCAGCGCAGACATCCAAAGACCCTGAGTAAGTAATGACCGATGTACTGGGGGGAGACATTTTTAAGGCCTGCACGCCGAGGGGTGCTGGAGGTGGGGGGTGGGGGGGATTTCTCTTTTTTATGTGAGATCACAGTCCTCTGAGTAAGAGATGTTTGCATAAAGTCCCTAATAAATACCATATAGACAGGACAGTTCGATTTATGGGGGAAAGCTAGTCGGAGACGGAGTGAGACTGAGAGTGAGAGAGAGAGAGAGAGAGAGAGGGAGGGTGGGGAAGAACAAGGAGAGCCAAGGAAAGAGAATGAGATAGGAGCGTTAGTACTGGATAACATCTCATCTGCCTGATTTCATCACCCCATAACTGTTTATGTGGGGGAGAGATGGGGGTGGGAAGAGGGAGGAGAGGAGAGGAGGAGGGGAAGAGAGGAGAGGGCATGCTGACAGCTCCTCTGCCAAAGAAAGAGCTTCAGTAGATGAAAGAATATCAAAACATTGACTAGGTCTGGGGCTTGTGCTTTTTCAGGTCAAGAGAGCCATATGTGTGTGAGTGTGAGTGTGTGTGTGTGTGGGAGTGTGAGTGTGTGTGTGTGGGTGTGTGAGTATGCATGTGTGTGTGTGAGTGTGTATGTGTGTGTGTGGGTGTGTGAGTGTGCGTGTGTGTGTGAGTGTGTGTGAGTGCATATGTGTGTGTGTGTGTGTGTGGTGGGTGTGTGTGTGTTTGTGTTTGTGTGTGTGAGTGTGTATGTGTGTGTGTGTGTGGGTGTGTGAGTGTGTTTGTGTGTGTGTGAGTGTGCATGTGTGTGTGTGTGTGTGTGTGTATGCGTTTGTGTGTGTGTGTGAGTGAGCATGTGTGTGTGTGTGTCTGTGTGTGTGTTTAATTTTCTATGCTCTCTCAGAAGACGGTCCTGTTCCCACAGATGCAGTGTCCAGTGCAGCATGGATACTGAGGTCATGCGGTCACTGTGCCAGGCGGTTCACCACAGCCCCTCAACCATGACAGACTGTGACCGCTTTCGGTCGCTCCACAAACACCCATAATCAAACTGGCGCAAATCTGTCATGGCAGCAGATCTGTGTGTCCTTCTGGAGAAGAAGAATAAATGGTGTTCTTGTTTCCCCTTCATTTGGTTTAATTCACTCTGAATTAAATCCAAACGCACTCCATAACCATGACCAGTGTGCCTGCCAGACCATTTTAAAAAGAAATAAAACAACATCGCTGCTGGATTAACAACAGCAGGTCCAGAAAAATAAAGCCACAACTTAAAAAAGCATCCACGGTACTGAAGAGGGCTGGTATTGTTTCAGTCTGTTGTTCATAGTTCTGTCTCGCTTCCCTTATATTCTCTTATTCTTTGTTCTTCTCTTTTCCTTCGATTCCTCATTTTATTCTTTCTCTGTCTCACTTTTTCTATGCCCCATTACTATAAATGTGACATTTCTATCCTGTGCACAAAGGTCTAACGGAGTAAATGTGAGGGATGTTACATTATCTAGTTATATGACCTCCTACGTCACCAGAGACTCTTCTTCCATTTTGTGAGCATTTCTGGGCGGTAAGTCTGGTGCCTTCTAAATTCTAACAAAAGTGTACTGCTCTTATGTGAACATAGTGCCTACTACCCAATGCAGTACACAAGTTTTTGGACGTACTACGGTCACTGTTTTCTTCAGTCTGATTGCTGGAAGTTTACAGCCGACGTACAGCCGTCATAAAACTTAACAGAACTCTGCCGTCTTCTTCTTTGGTATCTATCCACCCAACGGCCTTGTGGGATAGCGCAGTGTGCAGTCCTTGCACACTGCAGAATTTTACCAGAAGCAGTACGCCATCTGGGTAACGCTTGCATTCTGATTCAGCCGGTTTGAGATTTCAGACACAGCACACACAACGCATACTGATTTTTGCCTAGTATATAGGGCGTTGTATGCGATTTCTGATGTGGCCAGCGACAGTAATGATGTCATATAGGTCATCCCCCCCCCCACAAACCGAGCAGCACAGTCCACTAGTCAAGACCTGTGACTGGGCTTGTTGTGTAATTACAATTTTTACG
>JAFBMS010002398.1:0-29418 GCA_019788955.1 Albula glossodonta | reverse complement strand
CACACACACACACACACACACACACACACACACACACACACATTGAGGGAGCAGTGTATGGTTACTTACTGCATGCTTAAGTGTGCACACACACACACACACACACACACACACACACACACACACACACACACACACACACACACATTGAGGGAGCAGTGTATGGTTACTTACTGCATGCTTAAGTGTGCACATCTCATACAGGACACAACCCAAGGCCCAGATATCGCTGGAGGGGAGGAGACAAACACAGACATGGGGACCAATCAGAACCAGGGGAGGAGTCAAAACTAGCCAATGGGGACCAGTGGGAAGTTTGATATTGGCCTATAAGGGACAACTTACAAAGGGAGCTAACAAGAGCCAATGAGGAACAACTCAGTGCATGGAGTCAAGGCTGGTGAATGACAAAAGGGGGAGGAGTCAGCACAGACCAATAAGAAACAAAGAAACAGGGAGGACCCAACAAGGACAACCGCAAGTTTGATACTTCACTCTCCTGCTTTCTTCCTCCATTCATACCATGGAGTCAACCAAAAAACACCAAAATGTTTTTCTTTTGCGAAATCCTATTCACGCAAATGGACCACATATTCGCCAAACAGTGGGAGCCCTCAGACCAGTGGATAGACTCGCTGACCTCCGATCAGCAAACAGGTAAAACAGAGCAGACAGAAGCACAGGAGACTGCTCAGGGCGGATACCAGCCAGACTTGCTGAGATTATGTTAATTACGGCCTAACTGAGAGCAGCTGGCAGAACACATCCTTTCGCCATGGAGACGGAGCACGACCGAAGCATGAGCAGAGGGGCGGGGTTTATGGGATGCCATCCACAAAGAGACACAAATTAATTTAGAAGAGAATTACAATGGCAAGATCAATACAGACTTCCTGCTCGGGTGCAGTGGCGCACCGGCAACCGCTGTCCTCACTACATTACCCAATTACCCACAATTCACCAGTGCTCAGTCAGCAGGGCAGGAAGCGAGAGAAAGAGAGAAATCGGGACTGTGAGAGACAGACCCTCCATGCAGCTTAACCGCTATGCTAACAGGCCTACGGTTACACCCTCAAGGATCAATACAAAAAACATAGAAAATATACACAACAGGAAATACAAACAAACTGAAATATTTGGCTTTTCCCAGCCATCCTTATTCTGTGAGGAAAAGGTCATGTTCCTGTCTCTGATATGGTCACGTTACAGTCCCACAGCTCAGCTCATCATCCAAGCATTACAATGAATGGCTCTGCTCAACATGAAAACCCAAAATTTAAGAAGAAAAGGTCCTTTTGTTTATAGCTGCTTTGACTTTATTTGACCCCACTGTTATAGCTCCAGACTACTACAGCTAAAATTCTCATTAAAGTTTTATGAATTAACATTTATTATTCAGAGCAGGGCTCCAGTTTATCCACCTCAGAATACCTGGCGACAGCTTAAGGCTCCCAACTTCCTTTGCTTTCAAACTGAGGAATTCTGGCTAAAGACTGGCTCAACATTCAGTGGAATTCTGGGTAAAGACTAGCTCATCCTTTACCTTTTGTTGTTGTAGGGTTTGTTTTCACAGATCTCGGGGGACAGGTAGTAAGGTGTGCCGATGCAGGTCCTGGCCAGCTCCACAGTGCTGCAGGCAGAGAGAGGGAATTGACTAACCAACAGCTTCAACACAGACACACACAGCCAATAAAATCAGAGATATATTAACCTACAGCTTCAGCACAGACACACACAGCCAATAAAATCAGAGATATATTAACCTACAGCTTCAGCACAGACACACACAGCCAATAAAATCAGAGATATATTAACCTACAGCTTCAGCACAGACACACACACAGCCAATAAAATCAGAGTTATATTAACCTACAGCTTCAGCACAGACACACACAGCCAATAAAATCAGAGGTATATTAACCTACAGCTTCAGCACAGACACACACAGCCAATAAAATCAGAGATATATTAACCTACAGCTTCAGCACAGACACACACAGCCAATAAAATCAGAGTTATATTAACCTACAGCTTCAGCACAGACACACACAGCCAATAAAATCAGAGATATATTAACCTACAGCTTCAGCACAGACACACACAGCCAATAAAATCAGAGATATATTAACCTACAGCTTCAGCACAGACACACACAGCCAATAAAATCAGAGATATATTAACCTACAGCTTCAGCACAGACACACACAGCCAATAAAATCAGAGATATATTAACCTACAGCTTCAGCACAGACACACACAGCCAATAAAATCAGAGATATATTAACCTACAGCTTCAGCACAGACACACACAGCCAATAAAATCAGAGTTATATTAACCTACAGCTTCAGCACAGACACACACAGCCAATAAAATCAGAGATATATTAACCTACAGCTTCAGCACAGACACACACAGCCAATAAAATCAGAGATATATTAACCTACAGCTTCAGCACAGACACACACAGCCAATAAAATCAGAGATATATTAACCTACAGCTTCAGCACAGACACACACAGCCAATAAAATCAGAGATATATTAACCTACAGCTTCAGCACAGACACACACACAGCCAATAAAATCAGAGATATATTAACCTACAGCTTCAGCACAGACACACACAGCCAATAAAATCAGAGTTATATTAACCTACAGCTTCAGCACAGACACACACACAGCCAATAAAATCAGAGTTATATTAACCTACAGCTTCAGCACAGACACACACACACAGCCAATAAAATCAGAGATATATTAACCTACAGCTTCAGCACAGACACACACACAGACAATAAAATCAGAGTTATATTAACCTACAGCTTCAGCACAGACACACACACACAGCCAATAAAATCAGAGATATATTAACCTACAGCTTCAGCACAGACACACACACACCCAATAAAATCAGAGTTATATTAACCTACAGCTTCAGCACAGACACACACACACAGCCAATAAAATCAGAGATATATTAACCTACAGCTTCAGCACAGACACACACAGCCAATAAAATCAGAGATATATTAACCTACAGCTTCAGCACAGACACACACAGCCAATAAAATCAGAGATATATTAACCTACAGCTTCAGCACAGACACACACAGCCAATAAAATCAGAGATATATTAACCTACAGCTTCAGCACAGACACACACAGCCAATAAAATCAGAGTTATATTAACCTACAGCTTCAGCACAGACACACACAGCCAATAAAATCAGAGATATATTAACCTACAGCTTCAGCACAGACACACACACAGCCAATAAAATCAGAGTTATATTAACCTACAGCTTCAGCACAGACACACACAGCCAATAAAATCAGAGATATATTAACCTACAGCTTCAGCACAGACACACACAGCCAATAAAATCAGAGATATATTAACCTACAGCTTCAGCACAGACACACACAGCCAATAAAATCAGAGATATATTAACCTACAGCTTCAGCACAGACACACACAGCCAATAAAATCAGAGATATATTAACCTACAGCTT
Source organism: Albula glossodonta (assembly GCA_019788955.1). Taxonomy (NCBI): domain Eukaryota; kingdom Metazoa; phylum Chordata; class Actinopteri; order Albuliformes; family Albulidae; genus Albula; species Albula glossodonta. The sequence continues at coordinate 25,906 of JAFBMS010002398.1, read as the reverse complement.
CAGCACAGACACACACAGCCAATAAAATCAGAGATATATTAACCTACAGCTTCAGCACAGACACACACAGCCAATAAAATCAGAGATATATTAACCTACAGCTTCAGCACAGACACACACAGCCAATAAAATCAGAGATATATTAACCTACAGCTTCAGCACAGACACACACAGCCAATAAAATCAGAGATATATTAACCTACAGCTTCAGCACAGACACACACAGCCAATAAAATCAGAGATATATTAACCTACAGCTTCAGCACAGACACACACAGCCAATAAAATCAGAGATATATTAACCTACAGCTTCAGCACAGACACACACAGCCAATAAAATCAGAGTTATATTAACCTACAGCTTCAGCACAGACACACACAGCCAATAAAATCAGAGATATATTAACCTACAGCTTCAGCACAGACACACACAGCCAATAAAATCAGAGATATATTAACCTACAGCTTCAGCACAGACACACACAGCCAATAAAATCAGAGATATATTAACCTACAGCTTCAGCACAGACACACACAGCCAATAAAATCAGAGATATATTAACCTACAGCTTCAGCACAGACACACACACAGCCAATAAAATCAGAGATATATTAACCTACAGCTTCAGCACAGACACACACAGCCAATAAAATCAGAGTTATATTAACCTACAGCTTCAGCACAGACACACACAGCCAATAAAATCAGAGATATATTAACCTACAGCTTCAGCACAGACACACACAGCCAATAAAATCAGAGATATATTAACCTACAGCTTCAGCACAGACACACACACAGCCAATAAAATCAGAGATATATTAACCTACAGCTTCAGCACAGACACACACACAGCCAATAAAATCAGAGATATATTAACCTACAGCTTCAGCACAGACACACACACAGCCAATAAAATCAGAGATATATTAACCTACAGCTTCAGCACAGACACACACAGCCAATAAAATCAGAGATATATTAACCTACAGCTTCAGCACAGACACACACAGCCAATAAAATCAGAGATATATTAACCTACAGCTTCAGCACAGACACACACAGCCAATAAAATCAGAGATATATTAACCTACAGCTTCAGCACAGACACACACAGCCAATAAAATCAGAGATATATTAACCTACAGCTTCAGCACAGACACACACAGCCAATAAAATCAGAGATATATTAACCTACAGCTTCAGCACAGACACACACAGCCAATAAAATCAGAGATATATTAACCTACAGCTTCAGCACAGACACACACAGCCAATAAAATCAGAGATATATTAACCTACAGCTTCAGCACAGACACACACAGCCAATAAAATCAGAGATATATTAACCTACAGCTTCAGCACAGACACACACAGCCAATAAAATCAGAGATATATTAACCTACAGCTTCAGCACAGACACACACAGCCAATAAAATCAGAGATATATTAACCTACAGCTTCAGCACAGACACACACAGCCAATAAAATCAGAGATATATTAACCTACAGCTTCAGCACAGACACACACAGCCAATAAAATCAGAGATATATTAACCTACAGCTTCAGCACAGACACACACAGCCAATAAAATCAGAGATATATTAACCTACAGCTTCAGCACAGACACACACAGCCAATAAAATCAGAGTTATATTAACCTACAGCTTCAGCACAGACACACACAGCCAATAAAATCAGAGATATATTAACCTACAGCTTCAGCACAGACACACACAGCCAATAAAATCAGAGATATATTAACCTACAGCTTCAGCACAGACACACACAGCCAATAAAATCAGAGTTATATTAACCTACAGCTTCAGCACAGACACACACAGCCAATAAAATCAGAGATATATTAACCTACAGCTTCAGCACAGACACACACAGCCAATAAAATCAGAGATATATTAACCTACAGCTTCAGCACAGACACACACAGCCAATAAAATCAGAGATATATTAACCTACAGCTTCAGCACAGACACACACAGCCAATAAAATCAGAGATATATTAACCTACAGCTTCCGCACAGCCTGTAGCAGTAATTTGAAAACAGACCAGGGCGAACCCAAAGGGATTATTACATTAAACCTCATCTTTCTCTCATTTAATAAAACCCAACAGACATTTTCATCTCGTTTTTCCTCCTCTGGAACATCAGAATCAATAAAACATTGATTATTCACCAGCTGATTTTAGCACAAACCACCCTATTCCTTCTGAGCCTTTAGGTGTGAAGGTGAGCGCAGCCTTTCTGGGTTAAAGTGCAGAATGCTTACCTATTGAGCACCCTGGCTATCCCGAAGTCTCCCAGCTGCACAGTCCCGTCTTTGGTCAGAAATATGTTCTGAAAGACACAAAATCATCGCCGCTGACAGGTTAATCACGTGCCAACAGTCTGCCTGCACCTGCTGCACAGCTATTTTAACCTTCCGGTCCGGTGACTGTGCAGCTCTGCGCAGCCAGAATGAGCCTTCATTGCAGTGACTGCGCAGCTCAGCTAAAGAACTGCAGACTGATGAGAAGCTGTGAAGTTTAGGGATCAGGCCTGCAGGCACCAGAGCTAATAAAGCAGGGGGTGGTGAGGAGATGGGTCAACAGCTGTCACTGAACATTCAAAAACTGACTAAAGGAAAAAAAATTGCAGTAATTATTATTATTTGATTATTATTAAAAAAAACTTTTAACGAGCACTTTTTGGTTGAGCAGCTATCAATCACCCACTCATAAACCAATCAGGAATGGTTTATACGGCAAAACCATGGCAACTGGGTCAGAGGGTCACTCATGACACACAAAGCCCTGCCCCTTTTAGTGTCTGGAGGAGGAGTGGTCTCCCCCTCGCTGGCCGCTTTACGCAAGGTTGTGGTGTGGTTGTGGTGTGGTTGCCGTGTGGTTGTAGTGTGGTTGCGGTGTGGTTGCAGTGTGGTTGCAGTGTGGTTGCCGTGTGGTTGCCGTGTGGTTGCGGTGTGGTTGCGGTGTGGTTGCGGTGTGGTTGCTGTGTGGTTGCTGTGTGGTTGCTGTGTGGTTGCTGTGTGGTTGTACTGTGGTTGTACTGTGGTTGCACTGTGGTTGCACTGTGGTTGTACTGTGGTTGTACTGTGGTGTGGTTGCCGTGTCTGCAAGCCGTACCTGGGATTTGATGTCTCTGTGTAGGATCTTGCGGTCGTGCACGTGCTTCAGCGCCAGGCAGATCTGCACAAACCAGTCCAGGATCTGGAGGAGAAACACGGACAAAGTGCTGTGAGCCGCCATCACTCCTACGGCTACAAGAACTGCTACAATACAGTAACAATAAGGAGTTACAATAACACAGCCAACAGCGAACACATCAAATCACACACGGCCGTGCTGGCCTGTCAGAAAGAAGAGCGGTATTACCACATTCATTAATGGGGGGGGGGGGGGTAATTCAGGAAAAATGAATCAGTAAAAATCAAAAATCACTTTCATACATACATCCAATAAAAAAAGACTGCACATCTGTTCATGTACAGTTATTTATCGTTTGGTCCAATACTACAGGAAGTGGACTTCCTCTGTATGAGTGAGAAACACCACAGGGGTGCACCCTTATTCAGGAGCTGGTGGGGGAGACATTTTAGGGAGGGGGCAGGGAGGGGTCGCGTTTGGGACGGCAGCAGAGAGGACTGGATCATGGTTTTACCTGTTCTTCAGGAAACAGCACTCCTTTCTGGGCATTGATGCGGCGAAAGAGATCTCCACCCTCACAGTAATCCATCACAATGTAGAGACACCCGCTCTCTGTGCAAGAGACACTGTACTTTATTACAGTATTATAACACCGTTATTACAAGCTTACAACACTTATTACTTATCACTCCACAATTACATTACCTGTCACACAGACAGACAGACAGACACACACACACACACACACACACACACACACACACAAACACACACAAACACACAGACAGACACACACAGACACAAACACACACACTCACACACAGACATATACATACACACACAAACACACAGACAGAGAGACAGACACAGACACACTCTCACTCACACACACACACACACACACACACACACTCACCTTCAAAGGACTCTCTGTACTGGACGATGTTGGGGTGACTCATATTGGCCAGCACTGCTACCTCCTTGCGAGACTCTTCCCGCTCCTTATTGGACATCTGGGCGCACACAGAGTGGGTCCAGTGACATGCTAACGCTAGCAGCTTAGTCTACTTGTATTACCAGCAGGTGCTAATGTTAACAGGTCTTTAAATGAACTAATTCCAGCAGTTTAGTGGAAGTGCGAGTAAATATGCAAATGCTAACAGGTCTGTCAACAAGCTATTTTAAAAAGCTAATGCTTTAACTCCCACAGGCCTGACAATTCATGCCCATGGAACCGCTGTGTGTGCAGTGAGGAAACCTCTAATTTGCTAAAAACTAAAAAGCAAGGCTGTGATTGGCTCACCCTTGAGATGCCGATTTCCTTAATGACGTACTGCTTCCCATCTTCCTTGGACTTGACGAGAATGGCCTTCCCGAAGGAGCCCTCTCCGATCTTGTTGACCCTTTCGTATTTATCCATGTCTCCACATGCTGGGCTGTAACACGCAGGCATCATTAACACCACAATCACCCTCAACACTGTCATTAACACTCACGCTCAACACTGTCATTAACTCTCACTCTCAGCACTGTCTTTAACACTCACCCTCAACACTGTCATTAACTCTCTCAGCACTGTCTTTAACAATCACCCTCAACACTGTCATTAACTCTCACTCTCAGCACTGCCATTAACACTCACCCTCAACACTGTCATTAACTCTCTCAGCACTGTCTTTAACAATCACCCTCAACACTGTCATTAACTCTCACTCTCAGCACTGCCATTAACACTCACCCTCAACACTGTCATTAACACTCTGCATCAACATTGTCGTTTACACTCTGCCTCAACGCTGTCATTAACACTCACCCTCAACACTGTCATTAACACTGTGCCTCAAGACTGCCATTAACACTTCTGCCTCAACTCAGCAGTTTACAGGACCAGTAACACTGTCATTAACACTCTGCCTCAACAATGCTTCACAGCAAACAGAGACATGCTCTGATATAACATTCAAGAGGAGGTGTCTGGACCTAGCTGTGACTTTCTCCTGTGAGAGCATGATTTTTATCTCCTCGTTCTTAAAGAGAACTTTCCTCCAGCTCAGTGCGGAGCGGGGCAGGCAGCTTCAGAGAGCTGTGGATGAATTAAAGATGAAGCGTCAGGCTGAATTACGGCGCACCGCTGCAACAGTCCACTGCTCCCCTCCTCCTGCCGAGCGCAGACTTCTCAGAGCGCCAGGAACAGGAGCAAACGCTTTTACCGTGCAGAGAGAAGAGATTAATACGCCAACATCAGGCGCTCCGACATGAAAACACTCAATCTGGGGTGATCCAGCGTGACGGTGCAGTATAGCGGCTAGGAGGCACAGCACGTTACCCCAGGGTTGCAGGTTCAATGCCCAGGCGCTGCCATTGTGCTCTTGACCAAGGTATTTCACCTGAAATTCCTAAATTCAAACAAGGTACTTCACCTGAACTACCTAAATTCAAGCTTAAACAGGCATGAACTACTTACATACTATGCCCAGCTGTGTAAACTGTGTGTGTGTACAAATGGAACCTGTGTAAAACTAAAATGTATCAGGGCTGCATAATTCTTAATTCTGCAACTTAAACAGGAGATACTGGACATGTCTGAAAGCAACAATGATTTAAATTAGTATCTCCAGGTGAAGGACAAAGTTGGAGCTCTGTTAGGTTGAATGTATTCAAATGTTTCCCGATCGCTAAGCTGGACTCAACCGACTCCCTAACCACCCAAACAGATATTTGCTTAGACGGCAGCTACCTTATCTGAAGTGAAGTACAGAAATTGAGGCCACATTTTTGTCATGTAACACAGCCGTGAATGTCACCCAGCAGGACAGAAAGAGTGAGAGATTCAAACCAGAGCACAGCTGGGTGCCAGTCTGGTGTCCTAGCAACGCTACGCCCTGCAGCCATGGGGCATGATGTCTCTGTCAGGCGTGTCTCGGTGAAGCTGCTCTCAGTCAGGAGCAATCTGGTGCCCCGCCCTCACCGCTAAACACCGAGATAAACACCCTCCAAACCCGTGCATCGACCGGGAAAGGTGAAGCTGAACACATCAGCCTCTCCTCCCTGTGCTACAGATGGACCCTCAGGTCCTCACACACACCCGCCCGCAGGCTGAGCTCACACACACCCGCCCGCAGGCTGCGCTCACACACACCCGCCCGCAGGCTGCGCTCACACAAACCCGCCCGCAGGCTGAGCTCACACAAACCCGCCCGCAGGCTGCGCTCACACAAACCCGCCCGCAGGCTGAGCTCACACAAACCCGCCCGCAGGCTGAGCTCACACAAACCCGCCCGCAGGCTGAGCTCACACAAACCCGCCCGCAGGCTGAGCTCACACAAACCCGCCCGCAGGCTGAGCTCACACAAACCCGCCCGCAGGCTGAGCTCACACACACCCGCCCGCAGGCTGAGCTCACACACACCCGCCCGCAGGCTGAGCTCACACACACCCGCCCGCAGGCTGAGCTCACACAAACCCGCCCGCAGGCTGAGCTCACACAAACCCGCCCGCAGGCTGCGCTCACACAAACCCGCCCGCGGGCTGCGCTCACACAAACCCGCCCGCGGGCTGCGCTCACACAAACCCGCCTGCGGGCTGAGCTCACACAAACCCGCTCGCAGGCTGCGCTCACACAAACCCTATTACATGACAGGGCTGTCATCTTCAGAGAGTAGCACAGTATATTACAAATCACAATAGATATCAATATTTATTAATATTTTTCAAACAATACTTGAATTTGATCCAACTGATACGACTTTTGAAAAGGTTGAACTCAGGTTTGAGCCACTGCTGACAGCCTTTTCAGCTGAGGAGGAAAGTTAGCTGCGTCCCCAATGTAAGCACAAGGCTGTCTTTGTGCTGAGAGAAGGACGTTTGAGCTCAGTATCTGTGCAGTACTGGACTTCCCTAAAAGCGGTAACTTAAGCTCGAAGTTCAGAAAATTCCTGCCAACAAACAGCAACAACTGGGTAACTTTTTAGAATGCATACAGACATACTCATTTTGCAAATGGAAGAAATTACAGCACATAGTAAATACTGCAATGTCAGGAAAAGAGAGTATAAATGTCCAAGAGAATAAAGTGATAAGAGCCTCGTCAAACGGAATACAAAATTATCATAAATAAATATTTCACAACATGAGATATGAGGAGTAAATGACACATGCCACGCTCTTTAAGCAGCCCTGCATTCTGTCACCAATGTTTTCCAAACACATCAATCCCGTCAATGAGCTGGAGAAAAGCAACTCAACCCAGGGTGACAGGTACTCAGCTGGACTGAATATGTGGCTTTACGTCGCATAGCTTGGTGACACAGCCTCTGGGAGCTGTTTCAGAGAGCAGGGCCTGTGTCGATGTGATACCAAACATGGCCATTACCGTTAAATACCTCATAAACGTCTGCTCCATCAAACCACCGTTCACTTCCATAACTGACCACCCTGAGCGCAATGAACAGCTTCATAACATTAGCAACGGCGAGAACATTACCAAGAGTAAGTAAAAGAGAATAAAAACCAAATGTAATTACCCGTAATTACAAGTACTATTAGCTAAACATGGGCACAAGTAGGCTGAACTAACTGAAGTTAGTTGGTTAGAAAGTAACACTCAGTGTAGGAGGCGCTTTGTGCTTTTTTGTTTGGGAGAACTTCCCGATGCATGTGCAGAAATGGCGCTTTGGACACCCCGTTCAGTAATGCCAGCTCACCCGGCAGCACAGCTATACGGCTATATTATTTGCTGACAGTCAGGATCGCCTCTCCTCTTCGTCCGGGACTCCAGACTCTTAATGCGGTGAAATATTACTTAATCCGTTCAGCGACCCCAGATGAATAACTGATAGGAGGGGTCCGGTGCATTAGCCTGCTTCATTTCCAACAAGATATAGCGGCTGCCATCATCATTACATTATAGAGAACGGCCAGTCTGCCCCTGAGAGCCAAAAGCAATTTTCTGTCAAATGTAGTTAGCCGGCTAGCCATAGCTACCCTGCCAACAGAATGACAGGAGATTCATTTTATGTTGAACTAACAATCTAGCGTTAGCAAGTGAATATCAGTAAACATATTTACAATCATACATCATGTTGGTTTTCCTCGTAATCAACAAAAACACTGTCACTAAGTTAGACAGCTAGCCTGCTCGTCCTCAAACTATAGTGTACTAAGTGGAAACAATTGTTCGGTAACCAATTTACCAATGCTACAAGTAAAACGTTACAATGGCCGTAATGCCATAACAGGTTAAGTGTCTGTTTAGGAATATCTCCTTAAAAGTATGGGCAGCTAGTGCAGGGTTTCAGGTGGTCAGTTAGCATGCGGTCTCTCGTACTAATGAACTTTCAATAGCTACCTAACGTTAGCAATGTGGCTATACAGGGCTGGCTGCATTTGGGCTACTGCTAGGATTGTATTATTTATAGACGCGTTAACGTTCATTCTCTGTTAGCTAAGAGCCATCATCTTAGAATCAAACATGTTTCGGTAATCAGGAACCCATCTATCCCGTTTGGTTCTCAAAGCTGCAATGTGGAGCGACAGCAGCCGGGGAGATGCTCCGAGAGGCACGGCCTGCGACGTGAAGTCACCGGGTGCCAAGCGGGTTACTCAAAAAACGTTAAAGCGAATTTAAGCTTTTAATTATATGCAAACGGAACTGACAACAGCCGAGCAATGGCTGTTATATTTTCCTGCTTGTTGCACCAGGGTATCCATATGTGTCTTTTTCGCGAAAAATGAAATTAGTGACAGATAGCTTTGACTTACCGCCGGACTGGTTGCACTCTGCTGCAGCAGCAAGCCGCTTGAAGTCCTCCCCGCGCTCTCAAGCAATCGCAGTGGAAGTCCCGCCCGCCCTCTCACATTTCATTGGTCAAAAGGTATTGATTGCAAGCTGAATCACACCAGGAGAGGCTTAAAGTGCTGTCAATGCTAACAAGGTAGGTTGTGAGGTGTACACGTTTGATGCAGTGATCGTTCTCCCTAGCAACCGTTCTCGCAGTGTACACAAAAGAGTCCTTGGAAATTAGATAAGGCGGTAGGCCTGTTTTTAAACTTAAGTTTAAAACTGAGGGAAAAGTAAAGGAACAGATAATGTCTCAATCAGCTTTTATTTGTAAAAGAGATTTTAATCTTACAGGACAACCTAGTAAAAGGAAGTATAAATATAAAGTTAACATGTATTGCTACGATTCCTTTAACATTTGTGGCTTTATAAAGAGTTTGTATTTCCACATGGTAACCAAGGAGTATGTCAGCTAACTGTATCTATATTTTGTAGATAAAAGAAAGATAAAATAAAAATCTGAACACTAAGCAGAGAAGGGAAAACCTTAGTGTGGAGATGTGGAACACTTTTTCACTATAGTGAACTGGAAAGAGATGAACAGATTGTTTACTGGCAGTTTTTAGACTGAACTGAAAAAAATGACCTAATAGGCTGCAAAAACTCCTCACAACAATGTTCTGTATCAGTGAGTGCTGTATCAGCAGGGTATATTTCATCAACTTTTTTTTTTTGCCAACATTTAGAACATGTCTTGGTCAACTGCTACCCAACTTTAAAGAAAATGAATACTCAGATAATACTTTTTAACTTCTAAAAACCTGGACCCATGCTTTAAGTCAGTTTTATAGTGTTCTACAATGTAAACTATGTCGGTTCCATCCTGACAAGGCAAGGTGGAGGAAGCTACGACCGAAAATGTGGTTAGAGGAAAGTAAGTTACAGAACAGAGGCAATAGGGTATGCACCAGGCTGCCATTGGGTCAAGAACAATTGGAACGATATCAGAGGTTAGTTGGCTCAAATATTTCATGCTGGTAAGTACATTTTGATGTGTAAATACTAAGGTAGACATCAGCGTGCTTAACATTGGGAAGGAACGGAAAAACAGTACTGAATGCTTAAATACTGCCACTGTGGTTTCTATGATAAAATTATTGTGAAGGTATATATATAATGAGATTGATCTTCAGTTTGTGTGGTGAGAATTCTCATGAATCAGACCTGTGGCCCCAGGGCATGGCAGCTCAGAAGCCTTCCATTTGAGGGGATCACAGAACCAGGAAATAGCTAATGTGTATCCTCGCTCTAAAAACACAATTTTGACTTCACAGAAAATCTCAGTGAATACCAAAGCTCGCTCTTGCTCGATAAATATGTTTTTCTGTTTTTGGACATCCTTTTTCTTTGATTCTTCCTGTAATTGTTGTTCATTGTTTGGAAAAATGAACAATACTGTGACTGACAGGAAAGAAAATTCTGTATAGTCAGTCTATGGACTTTCCACCAGAGGACGCCAGTTGCTTTACTCTTCGTGTCTTTCTGAAATATAATGTGAGGCAGACGTATGTGTACTTTTTCACCTGTTTGTCTGTTACTCCAATTATGTTGAAAATATTTGAGATTATATTTTATAAATTAATGTAGATATTTAATTGTTGTCCATCATATTAGTAAATTCAATTTCTCGCTGGAAGGCAACATCCATCCCCAACAAGATATCTGTAGGACCCTGCACATCTTTTTCTGACCACATGGAGGCACTGTTTCTCATTTTACACTGAGTAGTTAGGCTGTGTTTCCAGTGGTTTGGAAATGACTGAAACACATTTAAACTGAGTTAATTTCCTGTGTAATACCTTTGTTTTATATATTCATAGGGTTTATTTGTGTTTTTCAGGGACCCTACATGCATCAATAATCAAAACACACATTGACTGATTGAAAGTATTACTGTTTGCAAGTCAAAGAATGTTTTCAGTTTGATAAGAGAAAAAAAACAGGTGATTGGAAAATTCAAATAGATTTTAAACCTGAATTTTACCAATTAATTAAATAGAGCCTATTGGTGATAAAAAAAAGTGTGGGTAAACCGGTAGAAACACACACAAAAAAAATGGCTCAACAATGGCTCCGACATTCTTCATGGTTTCAGAGACGGCTGATAAGTCATCGGGATTGTTTAGGGGATGTTTAGGCCTGTGATTTCACACTGTGTAAATCAACCCATTGCCTCTAATGCTTTCTTGCACAAACACATTTTATTTTCACCAAAGCAAGGTTCAGCCTGTATTATCATATCTTATTATCATATCTTTGCCTCTAACTCGTCTTTTCAGTGTCATTCTAGGATACCTGATTGATGTTACCTGGATGAGCAGAAACACTGTGGTACTTGAAAAAACACATATTTAAAATATTCATGTTAAACTGGAGAGTTATATCAGGGTGCTAACATGCACTCAAAGGAATAGTGTGAGATTAAACTGCCTTGTTTACTTTATACACAATACATATTGTACAGTTTGAATTCATAATCAAAACAGTAATATATATTGAAATGACTGAAAAGGGTTTACGTTTGTATCTTTAACTTTAGTCCATACATAATCCAGTAAATTCTTTAACTGGTACACACATTCAGAATAAAGTCCTCACCCGATTGTTTAATCACACTTTCGGGTAACAAATCTGTTATGGAACAAAATTACTATTTTCCAGTCCTAGTTCCACAGACAGGAAGATCCATGTTTCTGCCTCTAAAAATGTGACCAATTAGTATATTTGCAGGGAGGGGATGTGCTTCAGAAGGAGATTCAAATGAGCTCAGATGTCTTCTGATTGGCCTCCCATGGATCTTTGTTCTGCTTCTTCTTCCTGTATCTCCACATGGGCAACTCTGCTCCAATAAGTGGAGCAGGTTGTGGGCATGTTTCTGTCTGTGTGTTTAGCTCTATGCTAGTCCCTAGGGGAAGGCAGGAAGGTTCCACACATGGCGATGCATTGTGACATCACAAATGAACTGCACAGAGATATCTCAGCGTGAAACTGAACCCAGTTCTATTCTGCCCCAGGGCATGCACTAAGGAAGGTGTGCAGATGAATGAAAGTTTTTGATTCCCCAGGTTGTATGATCAAACCCTACAGAATACTGGAACATGCACGTTATGAGTCAGTGTTCCACATTTTAACACTGTGACCATAAGTACACTGATATGTCTTTAAATGTGTTTTACTAAATTTATTTTATTTCTGTCATTTCATCTTATGTCCCTTTGGGACGTTTTTCTTGCTCTGACCTGCTCTAACTTGTCCTCTTCATTCTCCTTGAAGATTATTCACTTTTAACGATGAAGCATTAAAAACCCCAAACCCAGCATAGAGGGGCTGAGTGAATGTGGTCTGGACTCTGTGCAGGAGGGTCATTGTGTCAGGGACGCTGTAGAAGGACAGAGTTCCTGCCCTGTGATCCAGGTACACTCCTATTCTGGAGGACAAGGGGGTTACAGGGATTTCGGTGCGACGAGTATCATGCCAGAAATAGTAATGGGAAGGAGAGCAGCGCAAACTCCAGGACTTGGCATTACGTCCCAGAGCACGGTCATTAAACTGTCCTTTCCTGCTGATCTCTTTATAAGACACTGCTACATAAAATAAATCCCCATTCAACTCAGCCTCCCAGTAACAGCATCCAGACAGACCCTCTCTGCACAGCACTTGCTCCCAGCCATCAAATCTCTCTGGGTGATCAGGGTATGGCTGGGTCTTTCTCACACGTGTCACCTCTCTGTTCCCCTCAGACAGACGGAGGTTTCTATGCGCTGTATTGGGGTCCAGAGTGAGCCGACAGGAATCTGAAACAGACAAAATTAGCAGGATTATTTATGAGTTTGATGACCACCAAGGCTTTGGCAAAATGGAGGGACGAAATGGTGGATTTCACAATTACAGAAACGTCAGAGTAAAACGGTGACATCAAAAGTAGTATGGGCCAGCATAATTACTTCAAACAACAGTTTTCAGTCTCAATAAAGAGCTCAAAGATGAAGAGGTAAGACCACTACCCATCCTTATAGGAGCAACAACTACATAAGCACATATGAAAGTGCTATTCTGGAATCTGAGCTGAATTCAATGGGCCAGTGACATGGTATATTAGCCATCGATCTAATGCTAAAGCATTCAGTCTATGGTTACGGTTAGCCTGCTGTCTGCCTACTTTTGGTCACATACTTGTCAGAAATATTTGTCAAGATCCTTGATTAGATTTGATTTTGTATTCAAGTTTAATCCAGTTTGTACACCAGTTTAATCACTTAAGAGTCTCCATTGTAGAAACTCACAACAATCATGTGCTAGCTTGTTATTAGCCTTTACCGATTGCGGGTCTGTGAGAGAGTTCAGCACAGAGACTTATATCTGCATAACCATTTAATTTAGGGGCCTCTGGGTGTCTCTCAGGATAAAATGTTGCCTGGGAGCCCTGAGGTCACCATTGCCAGCCATGGCCAGAGGCCCAGCCCAGCAAGGCAACAAGTGGCCAGCCTCACCTGGGAATCAACACAGAGTAAGCCAGTTAATCGCCATAGCAACAACCCCCCCGCGTCATGCTGGGCGCCTGTGGCAGCATGAACCGACAGCACGCTGACTGCACCCTCTTCTAACATCATAGGAAGTGTGCAATTAGCGGTGCAGCTGCTGTGTGAAAAGAATCACATGCTCAACCGCCCCTCCCAAAGCCATCAGAGGAGTCACGTGATCAACTTCTCCTCCCAGAGCCGTCAGAGGAGTCACATGATCAACCTCCCTTCCCAGAGCCGTCAGGGCAGGTGCCGCAATGAGGTCAACCAGTTCAGTTGAACAAGTTCAGGTTGGGAAAAATGGGAAAAATCAAGGTAAAATAATAATAATAATAAAAAACTATTTTATTTACACTTCTACCCCAATTGTATTCTCAATAGTGTTAAAAATACAAACCTACAGCAATTTCCAAGTGCTAAATGTCTTATCAAACTTATTTTTGCTTTTTTTTATGTAAGGGGTCCTCTGTCTGGCCAATCAGTTGTAAGTGACTTTGGATAAAAGCATCAGCTAAATAATTGATGTAATACAAGAATCAGTGCAGAATAAACAGGGATATGATGGAGAAGGTGAGATTTAATGTTGGATATAGAATATGTACAAAATACTGTTCTTCTTTAAACTTTAGTTGTAATTTCAGACTCACATTGTAGGAAGTCCTCTCTGGTCTGGGGCTCCAGGATATGGACTTCCTTCACTGTAAAGAGAATCACATTTCATAGTCATATGGATACGTTAGAAAAAGGGAAATATTGTCTCCAAGAGAAATAGCAAAAGCCAGAGTCAGATATGATTTATGCAGTTATTGCAAACATTTTCTGTATGCAATAGTTTGACCTGAATTTGACATTTTGGGTGACACCCCACAGAAAACTGTTTCTCCTGTAATCACCTGTTTGAGAGATCGTGTCCAATTCCCCCTTGCAGACATCCTCCAGTCGCTCTTTCAGCTGAGAGACAGATTTCCTCACAGCCTCAAAAGAGAGGTGTGGATTGACAGTGATGCTGGGTAGGTCTCCAGGTCCAGGAGGGGCACAGACAGACTGACAGCTCTACAGACAGACAGACAGACAGACAGACAGACAGAGAGCCAAACAGTCTCAATACACATTCCTGTGGAGATGCCAGGAGCAGATCTTAGTTAATGAGGAACACGCCTCACCATGTATGTACAATGTACACAGTGCAGATTGTCAGAGAGCCAGTGATGTTACCTGGAGGAAATGGATGTGATCCTCTGTGTGTGAAAGCTGCTCCAGCTCAGCGTCTCTCCTCCTCAGCTCAGCAATCTCCTGCTCCAGTCGCTCCAGGAGTCTTTCAGCCCGACTCACTGCAGCCTTCTCCTGATCTCTGATCAGCTCTTTCACCTCAGAGCGCCTTCTCTCAAAAGAGTGGATCAGCTCAGTAAAGATCCTCTCACTGTCCTCCACTGCTGCCTGTGCAGAGTGCTGTTAGGAGACACACAGAGAGGAGGGCTGTACATTTGAACTAGGCCTTTCACTCAGCCCTTACTGGGACCCCAGACAGCCTGTTCCCCACAGTGTGGCTCAGTGGGATTGAGCCCCACAGGGCTGGAAAGTGGCCCAATACTGGGCTCCTCACTGGCTGACTGGAGGAGAGCCCTGACTGAGCCCTGAAATGGCTCTTCCAGTAGCCAGCTGTTGTCTTCTCCTCTGGTCAGTACCCACCGTGAGTGACTGCACTGCCTGTCTCAGATCCTGCAGCTCCTTCTCTCTCTCCTGGATTCTCTGCTGGGATTTCCTCTGTGTCTCCCCCAGCTGCTTCTGTGGACAGATTGTTTTTCTCTGTTATATGATAATACAGTATGTTCATTCTGGGTTACATTAATTACGATGAAATAACTAATCACTAAACAGTCTGGCATTCTGCAGGTCAGTGTATAGAAGTGCACTGGCCTTATGGGTAAAGCTTGTTAAACTGTGTGAGTGAACTAGCTGCTCCAGCCATGTTGATTCCCATTCAGGGAGTGAATAGGGGGGTGAGGGGTGTGAACAGAGCTGTCACAGAGAGCTGGCTTGTGTTCATTTCCGGCTTACACTACTTAAAACGTGAAACTTCCCATTTCTTTGTTTCTAAAACCAAGCAATATAAGTGAATGATCAAATATAAAAGAAAGCTGTATTTTTCCACTGTTTTAATACACCAGTATTAGTAGAAATATTGATGAAGTAAATTTCACACTGATACATTCTTTTGAAAATGTGAAAATTCTTGCACATTTTCTGTCAGTAAAGAGTTCAGATCCATACCTGTTTTTCAGTGGTTTCTGCTGCAGCTGAGACTGTATCATGGCCTTTGTGTTCATCCATCGTACACAGATAACAGATACACTGCTGATCAGTACGACAGTAAACCTCCAGCAGTTTGTCATGATGAGAACAGATCTTCTCCTGCAGGTTTCCAGTGGCTTGGACCAGTTTGTGCTTCTTAAAGGCAGGAGATTCATAGTGAGGCTGGAGGTGAGTTTCACAGTAAGAGGCCCGACACACCAGACAGGACTTTACAGCTTTGAGCTTTCCCCCAGTGCAGACATCACACGCCACGTCTCCAGGTCCAGCATAATAGTGAGCAGGAGGAGCAGCTTGGAGTCCTGTCTTCTTCAGTTTCTCTACCACTTCAGTAAACATGATGTTTTTGTACAGAACAGGCCTTGGAGTGAAGGTCTGTCTGCACTGGGGACAGCTGTAGACACCAGTATGATCATTCTGATCCCAGCAGTCCTTAATACAGCCCATACAGTAACTGTGTCCACAGGGAATAGTCACCGGATCCTTCAGCAGATCCAGACAGATCGCACAGCTAAGCTGGTCCTGATCCAGGAGACCTGCAGCTTCAGCCATCTCACTGTACAGACTGACAGAGACGGAGTTCAGTTTCGTTTCTCCGAAACTGCGTCAAAGGGAGAGAGTGGGAGTGACTTCCTGGTTCTGCCCTCAGATGCAGGAGGGGAGGAGCTGGACTGGTAGAGGCAGAGAAGAGCAGGCTGAGCAGCAAGCTGTGTGTTTGTGTGATAAACACAACACCAATAACAAACACACACTCTCTCTCACCAATAACAAACACACACACTCTCACACCAATAACAAACACACACACTCTCACACCAATAACAAACACACACACACTCTCACACCAATAACAACACACACACACACACTCTCTCACCAATAACAAACACACACTCTCTCACACCAATAACAAACACACACACTCTCTCACACCAATAACAACACACACACTCTTTCAGACCAATAACAAACACACACACTCTCTCACACCAATAACAACACACACACTCTCTCACACCAATAACAAACACACACACTCTCACACCAATAACAAACACACACACTCTCACACAAATACCAAAGACACACACTCTCACACCAATAACAAACACACACACACACTCTCACACCAATAACAACACACACACTCTCTCACACCAATAACAAACACACACACTCTCTCACACCAATAACAACACACACACTTTCTCACACCAATAACAAACACACACACTCTCACACCAATAACAACACACACACTCTCTCATACCAATAACAAACACACACACTCTCACACCAATAACAAACACACACACTCTCACACCAATACCAAAGATACACACTCTCTCACACCAATAACAAACACACACACTCTCACACCAATAACAACACACACACACTCTCTCACACCAATAACAACACACACACACTCTCTCACACCAATAACAAACACACGCACTCTCTCACACCAATAACAACACACACACACTCTCTCACACCAATAACAAACACACGCACTCTCTCACACACACTTACCGTCATGTAATTCTAAATCCTTCTACATTGGCAAAGATGCTCTTTCTATGTGACATGAGTGTTTGTGTGTGTATGTGTGTGTGTGTATGTGTCATTTGTATGGGTGTGCATCTGTGTGTATGTGTATCTACATTTATTTGATGTGTGTCTTCCAGCCAAACTGCAGTGTCTCGTGCCTCTCAGCGTTTCATGGGGTCAGGGGAGGTGAGGGTGTTGCTAGGTAACAGATCCATGCATTCTAAATTCTATGTTCAGTAAAACTTTATTGTTTCAACACTGGGCAACTGAAATGGCAACAGTAAAAACTTGGAACATATAAAATGCACAATACAGATTTATAATAATGCAAATACATAATTATATTGAAACCATAATGCAGAATACCATTGAAGTATAACATCTGAAACAAAGAAAAAATTTGCGAATTGAAATTTGAGATGAAGAAAGACAGAGGGGAAAGCCATCGTTTCAGGGCTGCATATTGTTCGGTACAGAGTGATGAGGGGGTCTGTAGTTAAGGCAACCGTATGTCAGTCATAACTCAGTCAACCTCATGGACGATTTTAACATCAACCTGAACCCAGGATAGAGGGGCTGAGTGAATGTGGTCTGGACTCTGTGCAGGAGGGTCATTGTGTCAGAGACGCTGTAGAAGGACAGAGTTCCTGCCCTGTGATCCAGGTACACTCCTATTCTGGAGGAGGAGGGGGTTACAGGGATTCATAAGACCGGCCCTGTGCCCCTCAAACCAGCCCTGTGCCCCTCAGACCAGCCCTGTGCCCCTCAAACCGGCCCTGTGCCCCTCAGACCGGCCCTGTGCCCCTCAGACCGGCCCTGTGCCCCTCAGACCGGCCCTGTGCCCCTCAGACAGGCCCTGTGCACCTCAGACCGGCCCTGTGCCCCTCAGACCGGCCCTGTGCCCCTCAGACCGGCCCTGTGCCCCTCATACCGGCCCTGTGCCCCTCAAACCGGCCCTGTGCCCCTCAGACCGGCCCTGTGCCCCTCAGACCGGCCCTGTGCCCCTCATACCAGCCCTGTGCCCCTCAGACCAGCCCTGTGCCCCTCAGACCGGCCCTGTGCCCCTCAAACCGGCCCTGTGCCCCTCAAACCGGCCCTGTGCCCCTCATACCGGCCCTGTGCCCCTCAAACTGGCCCTGTGCACCTCAGACCAGCCCTGTGCCCCTCAGACCGGCCCTGTGCCCCTCATACCAGCCCTGTGCCCCTCAGACCGGCCCTGTGCCCCTCAGACCAGCCCTGTGCCCCTCTGATCATTCCTGTGCCCCTCAGACCGGCCCTGTGCCCCTCAAACTGGCCCTGTGCCCCTCAGACCAGCCCTGTGCCCCTCAAACTGGCCCTGTGCCCCTCAGACCGGCCCTGTGCACCTCAGACCGGCCCTGTGCCCCTCAGACTAGCCCTGTGCCCCTCAGACCAGCCCTGTGCCCCTCAGACCTGCCCTGTGCCCCTCAGACCTGCCCTGTGCCCCTCATACCGGCCCTGTGCCCCTCAGACCAGCCCTGTGCCCCTCAGACCGGCCCTGTGCCCCTCAGACCTGCCCTGTGCCCCTCAGACCGGCCCTGTGCCCCTCAGACCGGCCCTGTGCCCCTCATACCAGCCCTGTGCCCCTCAGACCGGCCCTGTGCCCCTCAGACCTGCCCTGTGCCCCTCATACCGGCCCTATGCACCTCAGACCGGCCCTGTGCACCTCAGACCTTGTCCCTCAGATTTTAGTAGACTTTAGTGTCACTCTAGACTTTAGGCCCAGTCATTCGGTTTAGCGACATAATCTAACAATCATACACCTTGTGATGAGTAGTTTCAGTAACACTATTGGATAAAAAGTCATATAAATGTATGTATATAAAATTTGTTTACTTCTTACTCAGCTGTTTGGTGCGTAGCCAAACTCTGTAACGGTGGTGTTGTTTTGAAAGCCTCCTGTAAGTCACTCTAATCTCACGCTGTATCAGAGCCCCAGTAAAGAGCTGCAGGGCTGTGTCTCTGTCCCGTCTGTTGTGCTGCTCCTGGACACTGCTGTTTTCCTGTGTGCTGCTGTCTAGCCCCAGAAGCCTTGCTTCTCTGAAACTGCCTGAGAGAAAGAAAGAGAAAGAGAGAATGACTTCCTGGTTCAGACCTCAGCTGCAGGAGGTGTGGTGTTGGACTGAGACCAGGCTGAGCAGAGCAGGCTGAGCAGAGAGTGGAGATTCACTCATAAATATCACACACAGTCACTCACACTGCAGGCTGAGCAGAGAGTGGAGATTCACTCATAAATATCACACACAGTCACTCACACTGCAGGCTGAGCAGAGAGTGGAGATTCACTCATAAATATCACACACAGTCACTCACACTGCAGGCTGAACAGAGAGTGGAGATTCACTCATAAATATCACACACAGTCACTCACACTGCAGGCTGAGCACAGAGTGGAGATTCACTCATAAATATCACACACAGTCACTCACACTGCAGGCTGAGCAGAGAGTGGAGATTCACTCATAAATATCACACACAGTCACTCACACTGCAGGCTGAGCAGAGAGTGGAGATTCACTCATAAATATCACACACAGTCACTCACACTGCAGGCTGAGCAGAGAGTGGAGATTCACTCATAAATATCACACACAGTCACTCACACTGCAGGCTGAGCAGAGAGTGGAGATTCACTCATAAATATCACACACAGTCACTCACACTGCAGGCTGAGCAGAGAGTGGAGATTCACTCATAAATATCACACACAGACACTCACACTGCAGGCTGAGCAGAGAGTGGAGATTCACTCATAAATATCACACACAGTCACTCACACTGCAGGCTGAGCAGAGAGTGGAGATTCACTCATAAATATCACACACAGTCACTCACACTGCAGGCTGAGCAGAGAGTGGAGATTCACTCATAAATATCACACACAGTCACTCACACTGCAGGCTGAGCAGAGAGTGGAGATTCACTCATAAATATCACACACAGTCACTCACACTGCAGGCTGAGCAGAGAGTGGAGATTCACTCATAAATATCACACACAGTCACTCACACTGCAGGCTGAGCAGAGAGTGGAGATTCACTCATAAATATCACACACAGTCACTCACACTGCAGGCTGAACAGAGAGTGGAGATTCACTCATAAATATCACACACAGTCACTCACACTGCAGGCTGAGCAGAGAGTGGAGATTCACTCATAAATATCACACACAGTCACTCACACTGCAGGCTGAGCAGAGAGTGGAGATTCACTCATAAATATCACACACAGTCACTCACACTGCAGGCTGAGCAGAGAGTGGAGATTCACTCATAAATATCACACACAGTCACTCACACTGCAGGCTGAGCAGAGAGTGGAGATTCACTCATAAATATCTCTCTCTCTGAATCAGATAGAGTCAGATTCATGAAGAAACCCTCATATCAGTAGACTTACCGGAAATTAGAGAAACTGTTCAATCATAATCATGTATAGCATTACAGACGCTTTAGTAAGGAGGTGTTTTTGAATAAACTTCATTAGTTTAGGCAGACATACAGACCCACACAATCAGGGCATCAACATGATTGTAATCTCAGTGTGCATCTCTGTGGGGGTTCAGACAGCCCATAAACGGTTTTGCCGTTTCAGGACAGTGAGTAATTTCAGACTTCATAGCACCCTGATTTTATGATTATTTGGTGTCATTTAAATGCAAATGTGATTCTGCAGAGGGAGAATATTCTGCATGCCAAGATGTGAGGAACAGATGCATGTGTGTGTGTGTGCGTGTGTGAGTGTGTGTGTGTTTGTGAGTGTGTGTGTGAGTGTGTGTGTGTGCGTGTGTGAGTGTGTGTGAGTGTGTGTGTGTGTGTGTGTGTGAGTGTGTGTGTGTGTGTGTGTGTGTGTGTTCAGACACTCCACAGTTCAGCCTCTACACAAACTCCACAGTTCAGCCTCTACACAAACTCCACAGTTCAGCCTCTGTAACGAGCTCAACATGGTGTTCTTCATTTGAATAATATAAACCATGTGATGTTGAGCATTTGAGTCATATTAACTGTATGCATTTTTAAGCCTGTGAATCACAGAAATTCATTGGCTCACATGCAGAGGATTCTGTAGTGCTGTGGATTCCTGTTTCTGTGGTTGAAACAGCAGAGTTCATGTTTGCAAAAACATTTTAGATTTTAGGGAAAAAAAGAGGAAAGGATACGTTTAAAGCATACATTCCAGAACTGCTAGCCACAGAAAAATTGATCAGATATTTTTCACAATGTGAAGGAAATGTTGTAAAATGATAAATTATCAGAGATTCTGTAAAAACAGATATTCAGCTCCAAGGTTCCCTCTGAGCTACAGAAGGTTCAAGTTGATTTATTTCCAGCCTGTTTTTACAGTGTATTTACATGTGGGAGACACTCTTATCCAGATACCTGCTTATTTTCATTGTCTTGTTGTACCCATTTATACAGCCGTGTTGACCACAGTCGTTCAGCAACAGCTTTGAAGATGTGTTCCAAATTCAGAACCCCTCAGTGTGAAGAATACGGAGCTGGTGGCTCAGAGGAATCTGTAAAATGTGTTTATGAATGAGCTCGTGGACATTATGACGCAGACGCCTATTCTAGATTGTACATCGTAATTGCGCTATTTTAAAAATTACGTCATATTACCACCACCCCCCCTCCCCCCAACCGACAGATTCAGATTCAGACTAAAGTTGTTCATCCATATTACATTGTCTTTCTGCGCGATTTGAGTTCACACCGGCCTACGTCTCTCTCTGTACACTTTATTCTTATTTCTATTATCAGCTAACTCATATGAAAAGGTATAATATCTATTGAAACGACAGTAGTAAGAAATCCCATAATTACACTCTGTCGATAATTCACAACCGAGAAATAGCCTACATTTTGATAATATAAAACTTAATATCACTCCCTCATAACTTATACATTTTCCTTCCACCTCGTCATGGCCGTTTTTCACTTCGTCAGGAAAGGGGGAACTTCAAGGGTGGACATTCAAGGACAGTGACGTCTGCAGAATGTTCGAAAATCAAGCCTCTCTTCTGATCTGCGTCACTGTGCACTATTAACTCTCAGCCACAAGGTGGCACTGTAGAGTCGTTATTTGGAAACCTCATCCAGAGCCATGAGAGGGTATGGTTGCCAATATGGGGGAGTATCAAGGTGAGTATAAAAATCAATTAGGTGTAACTAATTGTATGGTGTAAACCAGATGATGAAAAGCCTCAGTGATGGGGACATGGTGTGAATGCTGATTTAAGGTATGTCTATGTTTGTGTTTTCAGGCCTATGATTGTGTTTGAGCCTTGTGTAATCCTGCAGACAATGCCCCCTGCAGGACTGGTGTTAAACCTGCAGACACTGTGGCCCTCCAGGACTGGAGTTAAACCTGCAGACACTTTGGCCCTCCAGGTCTGGAGTTAAACTTGCAGACACTGTGGCCCTCCAGGACTGGAGTTAAACCTGCAGACACTGTGGCCCTCCAGGACTGGAGTTAAACCTGCAGACACTGCGGCCCTCCAGGACTGGAGTTCAACCTGCAGACACTGCAGCCCTCCAGGACTGGAGTTAAACCTGCAGACACTGCGGCTGTCCAGGACAGGAGTTAAACCTGCAGACACTGCGGCTCTCCAGGACTGGAGTTAAACCTGCAGACACTGCGGCCCTCCAGGACTGGAGTTAAACCTGCAGACACAGGCATACACACATTAAACCTGCATATAAGCACAGATGCACACAAACGGTCACACACACACCAAACACACCAGACAACACCCCCCCCCCTCCCCAAAGTCACACCTGGTGTAATCAGAACCTGACAGGTGGAATGGTTAATGTTTACCATTTATGCCTTTCTACAAAGGTGTGTACTCTGCCTACATCAGGCAAACCCAACTCCGCAAATGTGATCGACCCGAGGACCAGTTCACAAGAACTGGGCTCTTAAATCCCCAGTGGCAGCAAAATACTGTAATTTAATTTAATAATTTAAAACCCCTGCGAGCAGCATGCCTTCCCGACAGCTCATCTGTGTCATAAACTGGTACTTATCAAACTGCTTCTTCCGACTGGTTCATGTGTTTATTTAAAATCTTTTTTGGTTTCACAGAAAAGAATGCGGTTTATAAACCATGCTAAGAAATGTATATTAGACACGACTGAAACTGCATATTTAGCTGGTTTTGAGCATCCAGGTCTGCGTGGACTTTGAACCTTTGGGCCGATGGCAGAGACTCGTTTCGTGGGGTGGCCTGCTTCAAATTGCGAATGGATGAGGAAATTAATTCTAATTACCATGACCTACTTTGAGATGTCTCAGTTGCGCCATTCACACAAAAGGCTTGCGTATGAAACGGTTCCTACATCGACCGCGTGTGATGCTCATTTCAGTCGGACAAAAGAACGAGGGAATAATTCAACCATTTTCCTAGTCCAATATTAAGCCGTGTAAACTCAGCAAGAATTCTATACATATAATTTTTCCCTCTCTCCTCTGGTTTTTATCCCGTCCCTTACCCGTGCTTATTTGCAAACGTGCAGCTGCTTCTTTGAGGCATTTGTTTGTGAGTCCTCTGGCTCGCTTCCACGTGCCATGAATAAACCATGAGCCGCGCGGGGCCCTATTGCTGACTCACAGGCGGTACCGGTGAAGCGGTCGGGCTTCGGCAGAACATGTGCACTTGCTACAACTCGCTTTCTGTTTTAGTTACGTACAGGATTGGACGGGTCAACAATGGTGGCATGTTAATATTATCCAATTGTAGCCTATCCGTCCCAATACTCCATCTCCTCCCCCCGCATTAAATTAACGGAGACTTTACTGGCAAATATATGCATGAATGTACCATAACATATTGCCAACAAATACTGTGATATACATATGTAGGCGTTGATTAAAGCGCTATCGCTAATCTCTATTACGCACACTTTATCTCTTTCACACGCATACATTGTCTCTCTTTGTCACAGGCCTCACTGACACGCACGCACGCACGCACGCGCGCACACACACTTATTTGCACGCCTCGGGTGCAGCGGTTTTCTTTTTGTCGGGGATATAGAGCGTTCTCAACAGCCTACATAAAAAGACAGCCCATTTAACTGGCTGCTATTCGTTCATTTGGTTTATTTTAATGTAGAACGTTCGGAATATTGACGTGGTAGGAAATGGGTTTTCCTGGTGTTTTAGAGGATGATGTTTTCTGTTGACATTTTGTGATGTATGTGTAAGCGTTCGTTACTGAATTATAGCATTTTGGTTGCTATGCTGTGGTATGTTATGCTTCCACGTGAGCTAGGATTCCCCATGCTTTGCAGCTGAGCAGAAAAATGTTTAATCTGTCTTAATCTTAAGAACCTCCTTGGTGACATAATAGATGCTTAAATGCCATCGTCATTTATTCATTTGATTTATTTCTCCTTTACGATGTGAGATGAGTCCTGTTCTTCAAGAGAGACTCACTTGTGTGTACAGTGTGTGAGGATGGGTAAGGTAAGTGTGTGTGTGTGTGTGTGTGTGTGTGTGTAGTGTGTAAGAGAGAGTGTGTGTGTGTGTGTGGGTGATCGCAGGTATGTTTGAGTGTGTGAGTTATGAGTCCATGGGTGTGTTGGTTGGGGAAGGGTTGTCATACTCACTGGGAGTGGAGGTCTTCCATTACTCTTAAATGTTCGTAACAATGAAAGTGATGTAAAATATGTACATATAGCACATTAGCTTTGTAAGTGTAATTGTAATAGCTTATGTCTCCAGGGATATATGTGATTTTTCTGTAATTTAAGGATCAGAGAAAATAAATCAATCAGAAGAACAGAAGATATATTGTCAGAATTTATGCTAGCAATGCTAATCATGCTTATTAAATGACTGATGCTAATAACATAACCTTACAAAGCTTATGGAAATGGCATCAGCTGTGCTATCCATTTATAACGCCACCTACACTTCAACATGCTAATGGGGATGACCCTGGTCACACCAGTCCACTGATACTCAGTGACACGCAAGGGGCAGCGACAAATTTTCTGAAAAAAAAGGGGTATAAAAAAAAATCAATTATTGACGTTATTGACGAGGGTGGTATAGTTTTAGGGGTTTCACTGAGATGCCCCCCACCCCCACACCATCTGTGATGCGATGGAGACTGTCAGAGGAAATCGCCCCAGCTGTCCACGCTCAGAGCACCCCCGTCCCCCCCAAAAACCCACCCAAAAAAACCAAACAAACAGTAAAAACATGCCTGAGGGGGGTCCGGACTGCCCCAGTACCTTCCTAATGAGGGGGGTGTAGAGATCATTTCAAATGCCTTCGTTAGACCCCCCGTCCCGTCCCCCTGGGGACCCGAAATGCTGGTAATCAGGAGAACAATGGGGCATGTGATTACCTGTCGCCACGGCAACAACAGCCGTGACACTGCAGAACACACACTTAAGAAAGACCCCAGAACACTTCACTTCTGCAGCATCCTCTTTTAATCTCTCTATCTCTCCCTCTCTCTGCTCTCCATTCTTAACAGTGCCTGT
>JAFBMS010002397.1:0-29433 GCA_019788955.1 Albula glossodonta | reverse complement strand
TAACATCTAAGTCACCACTTACTGCTTCTGTTGTATCAGTATGTCTTTGAATAAAGTCAGGAAGTAGGTTTGGCTGGAGTGCACACTTAAGGTATACGCAACTGGCAAACCCAGGGACGGGCGCCCCTGATCCCTGAAGCTGAACACCAAAGCTCCCTAAAGTGGGGGGACGGGGCATGGGGTGGAACGTGTGTGAGTGTTGTTGAAGGACAGAGAAGGAAGAAACTTACAGGATGACAGATTAAAGTCTCACAGATATGGAGGCTGTGCTATGAGAATTCTACATGACACAATGGGCTTTGTTCCCGTAGGTGAAGACCTGAGTCTTTAACTCAGAAGTCCGGTCGTATTTTATGTTGTGAGGAGTGTGTAGGAGCACAGACAGGCGCAGCAGAACAGAGTAATGTACTGCCGTCTGAACAAAAGCATCATTGAAGCTACAACAAAACGTTCCATTCATCACGCAGAACTACGACCAGTCAAGTGATCATAATAGATTTAGAATTAAACACTCAGCAAAGAAATCTCTTAAGTGTGAAAACTATGTGGGAGAAGTGTGATTATCATTCTTCTATCCAAGAGGTGCAGTTAACTGTTCTAAACGGTAGAGTCATAGTTACCATTTGTAAATGAAAGAGGTATAGCTTTATCTCTTCTGTGAATGAGGCAGTTATCGCTTCAATATGCAAAAGGAATAGGGCATTGTTATTTTTCCGTGGCACAGTAATAGTTTGCTTTAGTTTTATATAAAAGAGAGACAGTTATCGCTTTTGGGGAAACAGCTGTATGACAGAGGAATATTTCGATTGTGACATCATACACTAAGGAATTAGGATAACTGTCTTAAAATTCCCCAGTTCTCAGGTGACTCTCCCTGCCCTTTCAGACTGGTTTCTCCATGAAACTGTGTGTATGTGTGTGTGTGTGTGTGAGAGAGAGTATGTGCATGGTTGTGTTTGCTGTGTGTGTGTGTGTGTGCGTGTGTGACAGGGGGAAATTGGGTCTTGATGCGGGTTTTATAAATAGCAGTAAAATCATATATCCACACAGAGGATGTTAGAGAAAAACCCCCACATTCTCTGTGCCTGAGTATCTGGGTTTCTCCCAACCTGCCTCATGCAAACACACACTGTGATCATCGAAAACCCAGCCCTACAGCTTCCTCAAAAATGAGCCTACAAAACACATTTTCCCTCTTAAGAATATTTTATTTATATTTTTATGTGTCACAAACAGAGCATTGTATTCATTTTGGATAAAATAAACATTGTTCTGGACTGGTCTCCACATCATTTGTGGTGTTGTAACCACTATAATGCATAAATATTTATATTATAATAAGTAGTTATGTGTCCTGTATCATAAGCCTATAGTTTTACCCTGAAAGAACCAACAAGTGCAGGGATTTTTACCACTAACTGTACTGTGCAATGACAACCAGACTCAACAAATTAGTTTATTATAATGTTTATAATTATATAAATGGTTCAGGGAGACTTACGTTGCTGATGTGTTGTGCTGTTGTACATGAGCTTAGCTTTCGTAATTAAGTAAAGTTTTTTTTTAATCAAGACTGTACAAATTGATTGATTATATGTCCACATTACAACATTAAGTGAAACCCTACTGAAAATATGACCTCATTTTTTTCCAGCGTCACCGGAACGTCTTCAGTTACCCAGATTGGAGGCTCTTGGAAAGAATATGGAAAAGGGAAACTAGATTTGTTACTAGGGTGGAATGTGAAAGTTATGAGGAAATATGAAGGACACAATCTATTCAGGCATAGCTGAAGGAGACTAAGTGGGGATTTCAGTTCATTTTTTAAATTCATAAAAGGGTTCAATAAGGTGAACTACAAAAAATATTTTCCAAGTTGAGTTCTTTCAGCAGAACAATGAGGCATAGATGTAAAAGAAAAAAGGGTAAATTCCACTCTGATAGCAGGAAGTTTTGTTTTTAAACAGTTGTCAAAACATACGACAGCTTGCACTTGTGCCCCAAACCCTCGGGGTGTTCAAGTCCAGGCTTGATGCAGTGCTGGATACTCTGTAGACTGTAGGTAAATGGGCTTGATGCAGTGCTGTATACTCTGTAGACTGTAGGCAAATGGGCTTGATGCAGTGCTGGATACTCTGTAGACTGTAGGTAAATGGGCTTGATGCAGTGCTGGATACTCTGTAGACTGTAGGTGAATGGGCTTGATGCAGTGCTGGATACTCTGTAGACTGCAGGTTTAACTCCAGTCCTGGAGGGCCACAGTGTCTGCAGGTTTAACTCCAGTCCTGGAGGGCCGCAGTGTCTGCAGGTTTAACTCCAGTCCTGGAGGGCCACAGTGTCTGCAGGTTTAACTCCAGTCCTGGAGGGCCGCAGTGTCTGCATGTCTCCAGTGACAGTTACAAGTCAGTAAACTACACAGATGGGCAATGAACAAACAATAAACAAGCAACTACAGCTGCTAGCGCTCAACATAGTTAGCAGGAAGGCATTTCCGCTGATCTCATATGTTTCAGACATCACTATATAAGCTACCAAAATATATTTATAGAAATGTATTCATTACCTGCATGTACAGAGCGCTGTACTTAGACACTACTGTCACTCAGTAATATAGAAATGGTTTGCCTCACCAAAAGTCATGTGTTAACCTGTGTGTGGCACTTTTGCAAAGTGATTTGCAAGCCATACTTCCACCATTTTGATTTGGACTTTGTGTGAATTTGTGAAAATGGAAATGGATAAATGCAAACATTAGTTAGCTGCAGCTATAAAGGTGCCAGCCGGTCGTGGATGTCGAAATGTCGGTCTCTCGGGTTCGTTCAAGTATCCTACACTCTGAGCTCAGACAGCCGTGGCTTTTTACAGGTGAAGTACAGGTAAAGATCCATTTGTGACAGTGGCTCAGTGCAGCCTTCAAACCAGCCTCCAGTTTCCCTGAGAAAGGAGGTTATTTTACTGGCCCATTCTCACAGCCAGATAGAGTAACTAACGGAACTACAGGAATTCTGTCATTACTAGATGCATGTCTGATTATCAGATCTATGTTAGATTCTACCTAAAGATCTCCATCTGCTTCTCAGCAGCAGTCTGAACCATGCTATCTCTCTGTCAGCCAATTAATGTAAGAAACAACAGATTAATAAATGACTCAGCAGAAACTACTCCCTATCATTTCCCACATCCTTAGGAATCAGTCTAAATCAGAAATGTCTGTCAAGCTTCCAAATTAATGATAGAGGGATAATTTAACTGGACACTCATCATTTCTTTACATCTCCTATTGGCACTGGTTTTACTGTTACTGTTGAAGTGAACACGCTCTCTCTCACGCACACACTGATAAGTAAGTAACTCACATCAGCCACTGGGGGGTGCCACCCCCTCCAGTAAACCACCATGACCTGAAGCATCAGTGAACTGTTACGTCAGGTGTGTGAAGGTTTACAGGTGTTGTGTGTGTGAGAGAGCATGTCTGTTTGCATGTATTTATATTTACGCATGTCTGAGAGTCTGTATGTGTGTGTGTGCTTGTGTGTGCATTTGTGTGTACATGTGTTTGTGCTCCCAAATGTGAGTGGGGTGTATACAGTGTGTGTGTAAGTGTTTTTGAGTGTACGCATGCATTAGTTTGTGTGTTTGACTGTTTATGCTGTTGTGTATGTGCAAGCTTGCGTGTGTGTGTTTCCACATGGTTCTGTGGGTGTTTTTGTGTGTTTTTGTGTGTGTGTGTGAGGGGTGGGGGGGGGATCAAACATATGGTATAAACACAGGATAAAGAGCAGTGAATTCCTGGGTAGGTCACCACAGACAGCGTGGGTGTTTTCTTCTTCTTTTAGAGGTTGTTTTTCTAAACCTCCTTCACTTATAAGAAAACCCAAGCAAAAGGGGGTGCTTGAAATCCCCTATTCATTTACAGTTTGATCAGAAATGTTTCTTCTCTTACTTATAATACTGCAGAGTATCCAGCACTGCATCACGCCTGGACTCGAACACAGATTTCTGCCTGTACTAAATGACCTGACAAGGCTATTAATTAATAACATATACAGTTACACATTAGTATCTTTAATTACGAGGTACTTATACTTAAAGAATTAATTCTTACAGTAGAAACATCAGTGTAGGCATAGCGTAAGAGTTGTGTAAATACCTATTGGTAAAGGGTTTCACTGGTATGATAAAGGCTTCTTTTGTTGTGTAACTGCCTGTCTGTGCTTACCATTGTGGTTTCTGTGTAAGTACATAATTGTTTCAAGGAGTTTGCAACTGTAAATCTGACGACACATCCAGAACTGGCTTGCGAAATAGCTCATCCATTTTGGGCAGGTTCGTCTTAAGGGCCGTTTCCAGCCAATTCGTACAGCTAGCTTTTGTTTTATAAAGGTTAATATTATCTTGCTAGCTAACTGTGTTACTCAGCCAGATACTGACAGTGTTATCACACAACAGCAGAACTGTACTCTGTGTGATGAATGCATCACTGCCAGTTCAGAGCCTTACTACCATCACTCCTATACTGCAAACAGTAATAAAATATAACACAGTGTAATGCAGTACTGGCCACGTCACTAAAATATAACACAGTGTAATGCAGTACTGCCACGTCACTACAATATAACACAGTGTAATGCAGTACTGCCACGTCACTAAAATATAACACAGTGTAATGCAGTACTGCCACGTCACTAAAATATAACACAGTGTAATGCAGTACTGCCACGTCACTAAAATATAACACAGTGTAATGCAGTACTGCCACGTCACTAAAATATAACACAGTGTAATGCAGTACTGCCACGTCACTAAAATATAACACAGTGTAATGCAGTACTGCCACGTCACTAAAATATAACACAGTGTAATGCAGTACTGCCACGTCACTAAAATATAACACAGTGTAATGCAGTACTGCCACGTCACTAAAATATAACACAGTGTAATGCAGTACTGCCACGTCACTAAAATATAACACAGTGTAATGCAGTACTGCCACGTCACTAAAATATAACACAGTGTAATGCAGTACTGCCATGTCACTAAAATATAACACAGTGTAATGCAGTACTGCCACGTCACTAAAATATAACACAGTGTAATGCAGTACTGCCACGTCACTAAAATATAACACAGTGTAATGCAGTACTACCATGTCACTAAAATATAACACAGTGTAATGCAGTACTGCCACGTCACTAAAATATAACACAGTGTAATGCAGTACTGCCATGTCACTAAAATATAACACAGTGTAATGCAGTACTGCCATGTCACTAAAATATAACAGTGTAATGCAGTACTGCCACGTCACTACAATATAACACAGTGTAATGCAGTACTGCCACGTCACTAAAATATAACACAGTGTAATGCAGTACTGCCACGTCACTACAATATAACACAGTGTAATGCAGTACGACTAGCTATGCACACATACACAAACTGCAACTAGTGCTACCAATAATGTCAGACTTCATATACTTTTCTTCAACTTTTAAACTATTACTATTTCATTAATACTACTGTTATCGTGCTTCTGCTTCTACTAGTACTATCACTCATGAGCCACTTTATAAACTAATGATACTCCACTGTTACTTTCAGAATATTAATATCATATTGGTACTGCTGTTCTCATATTACTGCTGTGTTTCTCCTGTATAGGCACTGCTAATATGACTGCTATAGCTATTGTATGTAGAGCTCACAAATATGACCTTTTAAAGAAAAACTATTAAAAATAGATTAAAAAAATAATGAACAATAAACAGCAGGAATTTACAAGGTCTGTAAATGTCAGTTAGTGTCTCTGCATCTCTCTTATCTCTTGAAAAAGGTAAGTGACTTAACAGGACAGATCCCTATCAGAAAAATACCAGAGACCACAGAGAACAAAAACATTTGCCTTTAAGCTCTCTGCACATTTCAAGAGCCGCACTGCAGAATTACAGCCCTGGAAACCACAGGATGTGTTTGGGGTTAGTCAGAACTCCAAATTCCCCTGTGTTCTTTCTAATCTCACTACCTCACTGTATAGCGCAAAGCTTCCCCGGACCTAAACGCACCTCTCCATCATCATACCTCCAAACCTTCCAACCGAAACCTTCCACGCCGCGGTGGACTCTGAGTGGTCATTCTGACTGACGTTTTATGTGTCAGACTGTCCAAACCGCAGTGCCTCAGGTTGAGCAACTTTATATCCAGCCTCAAAGGAACCGAGAATGTTTGCTAACCTGCAATTTCAGGTTTACAGCTCATAACCTTACAGCACTATGAGCCTGACCAGGCTGCTCATAACCTTACAGCACTATGAGCCTGACCAGGCTGCTCATAACCTTACAGCACTATGAGCCTGACCAGGCTGCTCATAACCTTACAGTACTATGAGCCTGACCAGGCTGCTCATAACCTTACAGCACTATGAGCCTGACCAGGCTGCTCATAACCTTACAGTACTATGAGCCTGACCAGGCTGCTCATAACCTTACAGTACTATGAGCCTGACCAGGCTGCTCATAACCTTACAGCACTATGAGCCTGACCAGGCTGCTCAGAACCTTACAGCACTATGAGCCTGACCAGGCTGCTCATAACCTTACAGCGCTATGAGCCTGACCAGGCTGCTCATAACCTTACAGAACTATGAGCCTGACCAGGCTGCTCATAACCTTATAGCACTATGAACCTGACCAGGCTGCTCATGTTTTTACTCCAAGCCCGGAATGAAACAATCTCATAAATTTGGGTTTAAGATTAGCCAACATGCCCATATAAACACAGCCACACACACACACACACAAACACACACACACACAAACACTCTGGCTTACAGACAACTAAGAGCATGGAAACAGTCACGTAAACCCTCTGCAGACGCAAGCCGGCTGCGTGTGCCCCAGTTTGAAATGATGAGGTCAGCTTATCGGCAGCTGTTTCATCTTGAAATTGGTGCAGGACAAATGTCTCCACCCACAGTCGCTCCTCGCTTATGACATCCTTTCCCCCAGAGTTCCACAGTGACATAGTGACACTTAAACCCAGCTGTTTGAGAAAACCTCAGAAAGCAAAGTGGCCACAGAAGTTTCTTCAAAATAATCGCACAATCACCGCTCTTTGATGTCTGCTCCTGCCGCTACAACTACAGCATGGTGCAGTCGTGTAGTATAATGTTTTGGGATCCGGGCTTTGCCACTGATGGGTTGCAGGTTCGATTCCCAGGCTGAGCACACCTGAATGAGACACTTCACCTGAATTGCTTTGGTAAAAATATAAAACATCCAGCTGCGTAAATGGACACTGTGTAAAAATAAATCAGTGTAAATACATCTGCTATCAGGTTAAAAGTAAAAATGTACATACATAACCCCTGTGCATTGTGGGATATCATTTTCTTAATTATCTTTCTTCCTCTGGTTTTCTTTCCTTTCTTTCACAATGCAGACATATTAGAGAGATTATCTATTGCCTGCCATTGGATGAACACAAAGCCAACATAAAGTTCTTTCAAATGCTAGCAGGTGTTCGGCCGGCCAGGAATGACTCCTGACAGGTGACGAGGCTAAGGACTCTGACGTTAACCCAGGTAAGGTTGAGCTGAGTGTTGCCTTGGAGATGAGGACATCCACAGGTAATGGCGTGGCTGGGGCTCACAAGCAGGGGCGTAGCACCACAGGAAAAAAGGGTTCTAAGTATACAGGGCTCAAGGGTTTGAAGAGGCCCACGAAAATCTGGGAATTTCGTTTACACAGAGCGGAGGGGCCCTCAGAGCCTGCCTGTGTACAGGGCCCAGAATTTCTAGCTACTCCCCTGCTGACAAATGAGCCACAAACAGGTGCTTTTAATGTTTGAGTTCCTCATTACCGAACAACCCAGTAGCCTCTGCTTCACATGTGCTTTCTGTTCCTCATTTAACAATGTCTGCTGAAATAGTTGGACATGTTGACATTATGTAGTCCTGCTAGGGACATCCCCTGCCTGACAGAGCCAGAAAATATCCCAAAGGCTCAAACTCTCTGATGATCTCGAAGGGAATCGACGATTCAAACGAAACAGACTTTACATTCCAGTGGAATTTCATTTAAATATTTTATATGTAATTGAAGACAAGCAAAAATTTCCGCAGAAAATGTGTTTTTTTCATTGTAAAATAGAACAGCAAATTTCCTCAGAGAGATCAAAATGTATGTTTATTGAACCTTATTTGCCCTTAGAAAGTGAATTTTATAACCCCCCCCCCCCCCCCCCCCCCCCCCCCCAATTCAATTTCTTTTTACTTTGTTTTGCTTTCATCAGCAGTGAAATTTCCTGAGCGGGTTTAAAAAAAGAAAATGTTAACCAACAATAGAAACTTTGTTTTTTCCTCATTTACAATTTTTCGTTTTTCTGTTTTTATCCCTCTGTTTTCCGGACTGAGATGCCTTCAGTTTCACTTCCCTACCCTGACGAGGGTAGTGAGTGTCCCAGTTTCTCGTTTTTCAGGGCGTGAATTGAAGGTGCTTTCACTGCATAGTGGGATATTACCACTCAATAATGCCAGTTTCACTGAGAAAGAGAGAGAGAGAGAGAGAGGATGAGAGGACAGAACCTTTCTCCTCCATGACAGAGGGAAGTACAGCTGTGTGCATTGCATCTGTCATTGGTGGTGTTGTCACTAATAAGAATATTTGTATGTTTCATTTTTTTTGTTTAATTTTATCTGAAGTAATTGATTGCACTTTGCAAATGATTAACTTGATTTACCGTTAAATTTAAATGACTTTCTGTATGCTTTGGAAAATTTTATGCATGTATTTGTGGACAAAAACAACATATTCAAATAAAACACAATGCATATTATTATGGTTAGAGATCAGATAATAAGATTCTGAAAATAATCATATTCTGTATTTGTGTTTATCAGATAGCTGGACGGATGTGAGCCAGTCCACAGTTTCACTTCCGCCTCCTGCAGGCCGGGTTTTAAACGGAAACTCAAGACAGTCATGGGTGCGATGATGTAAACATATTATTTATTAATTATTATTCATGAATCCTTCCTGTGGAGTTGCAATAATGTTGTGCACGCTGTTGCATATCGAGCCGGCCCGGAACGGATGTGTGTTCCTGAGGGTGTGGAGCCAGGCTTCCTTTTACATTTTAAAAATAAATAAATAAATAAATAAATAAAAGCTTCCCAGTTTTTTTTCTGAATAGTGAATACAAAATAATACAAAATAAATGAATCAGAGAATTAATAATTATTGTAATTATCGTCATCATATATAATTGATATATATATATAATTTATATAGTACGGTATCGTTATTATATAGAAATAATGAGGGCTCTCCCCAGTTACAGTGGTCTGTTTTTCTGTTGCTGCTGCTCTCTGTCTCTGCAGAGAAGAGCGGCAGCTTTGGAGTTAACCTCAATCACACCGACAACATCTCAATGAGACCACCCCCCCCCCCCCCCCCCCCCCCCACCCCCCCCCCCCACCCCAAACCTAGCCCCCCCCCCCCACCCAACCCCCCACACAAACACATCCCGCCCAAACTTTCATCCCCCCAGGTGCAAGTGATGTTGCCCTGCGATGTGTTTGCTTCTGTCTTTTACGTTTTCGGTTTTGTTCTGGCGTTTTCGTGTGTTTCACCTGCCCTGTGGTTCACCTGTGCCTCGTTCACACTCGTTACCTGTGCATTTATTCTCTGTCTTGTCTCTCGTTCGGTGTGAGTTCGTCTCTGTTTCCTTGTGTTCAGTTACGCTACAAGCCTTTTTGTTCCTGTTCCGCCTGCCCATTCTGCTTCCTGCCTGTTCACCCGTTTATTGGTTTTTGGATTGTCTTTTTGTTCTTATTGCTTTGTCTGCCTGATTACGACTTTGCCTGTTTTTCTCTACTTGGTCTTCGGATTCTGCTTTTGCCCTGTTTGCTGTGATCTCCTGGTTTTGACCCTGTGCCTGTGTTGCCTTTTGGACTTGTTTTTCGCTACAATAAACTTTGGTTTATTTTATTCCTGTCTATGTCTGAGTTCATACTGCACCCTGACACCCAACCCCCTCCGCGCTTCCCCAGTGCCATCTCTGACATCACTTCCTGGGTACTAGACCATTATTAACCCAGGGTAACACTGACATTTTAACACCATAGAACACTTCATAAAAATGTGTGTTACTGAGTGTGTGTGTATTATTCATCCAATGCAGGAATTCACTCAGCCCAGGGACTTGTTTAGCTGGGTTCTGGCTTTAAACATCTTTCACCGTATCTTATAAAAATTAAAATTAGCCAAGCAGGTTTCAAAGAAGCATTAACAAACACACAAACAGTGGGGTCTAAAAGTTTGAGACCACATGAGATTTTTTGATTTTTTTGAGTTTTTCTTCTTTTTTTTCATGTAAACCTGGAAATAAACAGAATGGTTTAGGATTTTGAAATATTTTAAACAAAGTTCTGGCATTTAAAATGAAGAAATATTAAGATCCTGCACTATTTCTAAGTCCAATTCAAGCAAATTTGTCACATTCATGTGACCTCTGTCCTCTGTCCAAAAGGTCAGACCCCATTGAACACCTATGGGGGAACTTGAAGGCCTTGAACATTATGGACACTTAAAGACCGTAATGCCCATAGTGGGATAACATGGATCATCAGGTGTTGCACAAACTTGTGGAGTCCATACCAGCTCCAGTGCACCCTGTCATTAAAGCAGAAGGGGGACATAACGAAAACTAAGACATTCTGGAAATTCATGCACATTTTTTAAAAACTCAACTTTTCACTGAAATGTTTAATATAATACTTAATAATTTATAATTGAATTATAAAAGAATGCAAAACAGAATCACTTCCATTCGTGGTCTCACACTTTTGGACCCTACTGTATGTGTATTTCATGTGTATCTCAGGGTGCTGTTTCTGTATTTATTGGTTTGTGTTGTCAGATAAATAAAAAAACACTTTGAAAGCATCTGAGCAGTGAATGTGGATTTTTTTCTTGATGACATGACAAAAGTTCTTTGAGGCCAGTAGCTGTAAAATGAGAGACATGCACCTGCACTGAGCGCATGTGTTGTCACAGATGAATACACTCATATGATACCGCAGCTGTTTTGTTTTTGTTAGCGTTTCCCCGGTCTGTGCCAGCTGGCACACGGTTTGGCTCTGACCACAGTGCCCACATCTGAGGGGCATGGCTGATGCCACGGTCATGTGACCTGATACCGCACAGAGCTACGGCGAAGGCCTTAGTGACAGCAAGACCATGATATGCCTGATACCGCGCGAGCCAGCGTGTGTGTGTGCGTGAGAGAGGAAGCGGGAGAGAGTCTGTGTGTGTGTGTGTGTGTGTGTGTGTGTGTATGTCCCCCTTTTGCTTTAATGACAGAATGCACTGGAGCTGGTATGGACTCCACAAGTTTGTGCCCCCTTTTGCTTTAATGACAGAATGCACTGGAGCTGGTATGGACTCCACAAGTTTGTGCAACACCTGATGATCCATGTTATCCCACTATGGGCATTACGGTCTTTAAGTGTCCATAACATTCAAGGCCTTCAAGTTCCCCCATAGGTGTTCTATGGGGTCTGACCTTTTGGACAGAGGTCAGAGGTCACATGAATGTGACAAATTTGTGTGGCCATCACATAAAGGCACAGACTGAGAGAAAGAGTGTGGGTGAGGAGACATTTTTACAATTTTTATTTATTTTTTTCCTCCTTACTCTGTTATTGTTATTGGTTTTGTTTGCCTGTTGATATCTGTCCCTCAACATAACTTGGACAATGCAATAGTTTTGCCATTCCAGTAAAGAACACTGAATGAAACTGACCCAAGACAGATAGATACAGACAGAAAGAGAAAGCAAGAACAAAACAGAATTGTGAATAACTGCTACAGTTGTCATGTTTTTTTTTTTTTTACAATTTCCTCTGTGCTTTGGCGATAAAATGTGTTTTATTTGCTATGCCAATACAGTGGATTGCATTGAAATACACTGAAAAGGAGGGCGAATGAGGTGACAGTGAAAGAGTGAGAGAGAGAGAGAGCAGATTCCAGGCTGAAGACACTGCGTGTGGGGCGGGGAGGTGTGAATTCTCAGTTAGAGCAGTGCCACAGCAGCCTCTGTTCTCTGAATTGCCCTCTCTTCTGTGGAAGAAAGATGGAGGCATGAGAAAACCCCATGCCCTTTCAGGTGATCCGCCTCCTTCTTTCAGCGCGTTGAAAATAGAACTCGTGAGAAGTCACTCTGAGATACATACTAAATGCTCGAGTCACCTACATGCCTGAATGTAAATGCAAATTAATACATATGTACATACTGAATATACGCATCCATTCGCCAACAAAAACACAAACACACCACTCAGACAATTCACAAATTAAACAGCACAACAAGTGCAGTCAGTGACTATAATGTCCTTTATCCTGTGTTTAAAACATGATCCAGGGGAATTGAATAGTCAAGTTTCATTGCTTATTGTAGCTGAAAAAAATCTTTTCAAAATCACCCCAGGGTCAAGGAATCCTAAACAAGACCAACCCCTGGAATCAAAGGTTATAATTTTTAGTTGGTCAAATGTCAGAAAAGAGCCTGAATACTTGTGCAGTACCTAAGAATCATAGATAACATCGTTCCTCTGACTTTAGGATGATTCTAAAACTTTCTGTTATAAAGTGCAACTGTGCATGCAAAGAGAAAACTCAGAAGCAAAACTCGACACTTCTATTTCTGTCACAATATGAACCAGGCGATCTTATGGCCTGCACAATACTCTTTGAAAATAGAAAGAAACCAACTGTATTAAATGATAAACACCATTTTGTTCTGTAGAAGAAACCAAACTTGACTCTCAGTTTCGTAACAAGCATTTCTGTGTGGTTTGTAACTGTGAGATGGTGATCAGGATAGAAACTGATATATGTGCAACTCCGGGCCGATGCCAGGAACAGAACTATGAGATGCGCACAAATAGAGTTTCCTGTCTTTAATGTTCTGACCCAGATTGATCATGTACCTCTGACCAGCCATATGTCTGTCCTTCCTCCCCTGACAGGGCGTCGGTCTGTCCTTCCTCCCCTGACAGTCTTTCCTCTGCTCCAGCTTCCAAAGACCCCACGATAAAAAGCCCGCCTATGTTCCCCTTCACCAGTTCGGTAGGTCTCAATAACCATGGAACATACCTTTTGCTTAACCTGCTTTCCAGCCTGTTCTCTTGTTGGTATCTCTAACCATTGAAGTTTGGCTGTCTCCACACAAGAACTCCCAGCCATCTATTTAAATATCAATAAAATTAATACCACATCTCATGTCTTCATTTAGATAGAGAATCTTGGATCCTGTTGTTTTTGAGGTATCTGAATGGATTATAATTTCTTTGCTTCTTGCTACATATTTCGAAAACAGATTCATTTCATTTGGAACACAATTTTTAAAATATTTTTCAGTTTGGATTTCAGACCATCGACTTTGAATACTTTGAGGTCTGTTTGAGAGATAACTAGTGAACCAATTGACTATATAGTATGTAAACAAATCTTAAATCTGTGTAATAGGATTCTGTGGTTGACTGAATCTTTGTGTCAGATTATTTTTCTGTAGACACTGAGCCTGCCCTTTATTTCTCTTTCCTTCGGGATCTCCTGCTTTGAGTGGGTGCAGTTTGTAAAGTGTGTGCTGAAGTGTGTTTGGTACATTTTTCCCATTTTTACAGCACTTGTTTTTTTTTTTTTTGTAGTTTTCCTTATCATCCAGGAGAAATTTCCCCCGTGTTCGGGTCCTGCCTTGCCTTTGTGGTGACTCAAAGTTTAAACTTGCTTTATCAACATGACAACTACAAACTCATGTTGTCAAAACACTGGCAAAAATACAATTACTTAGGTGAAACACAAAAAATATGTACATAATTTTATTTACATGTACATATTTTATTGTGAATATGTATAATAGTCATGATTGATTCCTTTTGATTCATTTTTATTTATTTTGTGTACCCTAATTATTTCACTTCTATACATGTTTATATATTCTGTGACTTACTCATGTTCTGTAAGATAAAATAACAATAATATAAATAAAATTAAAAACGTTGGTCACAATAGAAATGAATTGATTGAACTGGATCTTTTTTCATCATCTCTCTCTCTCTCTCTTTCTCTCTCCCCTCCTCTGTGGGGTTTTCATAAAATGTGGTGTAACACCTCCTTTATCTCGGTGAAATTTTGGTGACGGCGTCCTTCCACTACCCCCTACGATGCATTTAAATATGACAGAAAAAAAAATCTGCCGCCGCTGTTACAACTTTACTCAAGCAGCCCCCACATGTCACATCTCCTCTCCTCCTGCTTTGGGGTAGCGGAGAGATTTGGGACAGCGTGCAAGATACTAGCTAAACAGAATGGATTATGCAAATTGGGGACGAGGCTCCATGTCGCACCCCCAACCACGACTACCTCACTGGAAAGGGCGACGCTGGATGGAACTTAATGAATGAACTCGCACAGTGACCAACTTCCCGTTTTGCCGAGGCAGCAAAGATGAGGTCATCGCATTTGCTCGCATGATGAGTTTGACCAAATGAGCGAGCGGGAGTGTTTGTTTGCGTGGGCGAGCGTTTTGTCTCTACGTGTATCTACTCAGTGTTAATCATTATAGATCACCCCGGAGGAAGGTGACTTTTTCCCATTGAAAACGCCACTGAACAACTGCAATTAGGGAAGGTGAATCGCGCGTGATTCATGCTTTAAAAGATGATCTACATTAACAGTTCTTGACAATACCCGTACTCAATATACACATCAGGAAACATGACTTTTTCCATAAATATGTATTTAATTTATTTTTAAGATATTGCATATTTTAAATATATAATACAATTGTATTTATCTTGATTATTTTCTCCTACTGTATTTTTCTTCTTGGATAACACAGCTGTAAATACTGCTGCTTTTATCGTTCACTATATAGCACTTTGAATTTCAAGGTATGAAAGGAGAAAAATAATTTTATTGTTACACATTGTAAATTATAAATTTATAACATAAAATAATATAATAACAATAATAATAATAATATTAGTACTGCGAGTTACAAGTTATGCATTACTCCCTGACATATGCTGTTGTGTGGAAAGTTTGTGAAAATTCTGACTAAGACCAGTCCCTTGAGTCACAAACACACACACACACACACACACACACACACACACAGGATGAGAGCACAAAAGTGGGCCATGGCATCACTCGTAATATTACACTCATACACACTCACATACACACACAAGTACACAACATCACACGCAACCCCACACACACACACACACACACACACACACACACACACACAGTGAAACATGGTTATTAACCTGTTCCCGTGTTCCCACTGATCTAAGTATAGCAGTCCTGGCTGTTCACTGTTCATTTCCTCACAGTCAGTGTTACTCACTCACTCCCACTCAATCCCTGCTTGCTTTATCACATCCATTCTGCTTTATCATAAATATTATTGCACTACACTCTCGTTGCTATGATACCATGGTTGTTGACATTTTTGTCTGGCTTTGGAGGAACTCTTGAAGCAGTGAAGGCCTGACCTCACCAATAAAAAGCATTTTACATTCCGCCAACCGTTCTGCATGTCCTACAGTTTCTGCACTCCAGGCATCACCAATATAAACCACAGGAAATGATTCCGAAGCAGCCTGTGTGTTTCCATGATGTAAGTGCACTTTGCACATATTACTTTATATGGGAAAAAGAATTAGAGAAACACTCCAATAATGGATATGGCTCAACGTTCATGACTTCATACCGGAGGGCCACAGTGTCTGCAGGTTCAACTCCAGTCCTGGAGGGCCACAGTGTCTGCAGGTTTAACTCCAGTCCTGGAGGGCCACAGCGTCTGCAGGTTTAACTCCAGTCCTGGAGGGCCACAGTGTCTGCAGGTTTAACTCCAGTCCTGGAGGGCCGCAGTGTCTGCAGGTTTAACTCCAGTCCTGGAGGGCCGCAGTGTCTGCAGGTTTAACTCCAGTCCTGGAGGGCCGCAGTGTCTGCAGGTTTAACTCCAGTCCTGTAGGGCCACAGTGTCTGCAGGTTTAACTCCAGTCCTGGAGGGCCACAGTGTCTGCAGGTTTAACTCCATTCCTGGAGGGCCGCAGTGTCTGCAGGTTTAACTCCATTCCTGGAGGGCCGCAGTGTCTGCAGGTTTAACTCCATTCCTGGAGGGCCGCAGTGTCTGCAGGTTTAACTCCAGTCCTGTAGGGCCACAGTGTCTGCAGGTTTAACTCCAGTCCTGGAAGGCGGCAGTGTCTGCAGGTCATTAAGGGCAGAAGTTGGCATGAAACCCAGAGCATTGCATTACGGTGGGGCTAATACTAAATACCGAGGAACAGAGGCTGGCATCAAAACCAAGGCCCTTATCTTCCCACGTCATGGCAATGGTGCGTAAACTGCAGTGGGATCAACCTGTGTGCGCATTTCAATGAGTCAAACTACTCTGACACAATATATAATTATACGTATATAGATAGTGTAGGGGGGACTTCTTAGTCAACATTCGTAGTGCTGGAATTTACATGAAATGTCACGTCACTGAACCTGTGATTGTTTGGTGGAACAACACGCTGACATCCATAGAACTGATAGTCTGCGTCTTTATGCTTTTTAAGGGAGCCCGGAAGGGCATCCTGTTTACGCACGTACAGAATTCAATCTACACACACTGTAGTCTCTTTAAGGGCACATTCTGTTCCGCTTTAAAAATTTAAAAGGTTTGCTCATCTCAAATAAAATATAACATGCTCAAAGAGAATCTGTATTGACTGAACAGCTCACACCCTTAAAGGAACTATGTCAATTGATTTGCTTGCCCCTTCCACAACATGAGAAACTCACCTGGTGAAAGTGGACCAAGTATTTAGCTATCTGTCTTTTCAAATATTTTTAGAATAACTACATTATAATAAGCGGGTGCACTGTATATTTCCCATATGTCTGAAATTTGAAATGTCTGCATTGTTTATCTTGTACATCCTTTTGTGGTTCATCTTCATCAAAGCTGGCATCAAAGTTGGTAATTGCCTGTTTGGCACAACGGTTAAACTATGGCACAAACAAACAACTGCATGGCAGCATCACAAGCGAACGACCACAGAGCAAATACCTTTATGTTTATTTACAGTCAAGCCCAAAATTATTCATACCCCGGGCAAATTTTGACTTAAAGTTACTTTTATTCAACCAGCAAGTTTTTTTCTTGATTGGAAATGACACAGGCTTCTCCCAGAAGATAATAAGATGATGTACAAGAGGCATCATTGTGGAAAAAATTATTTCTCAGCTTTTATTTACATTTGAACAAAAAGTGGCATGTAGGTAAATGGGCTTGATGCAGTGCTGGATACTCTGTAGACTGTAGGTGAATGGGCTTGATGCAGTGCTGGATACTCTGTAGACTGTAGGTAAATGGGCTTGATGCAGTGCTGGATACTCTGTAGGCTGTAGGTAAATGGGCTTGATGCAGTGCTGGATACTCTGTAGGCTGTAGGTAAATGGGCTTGATGCAGTGCTGGATACTCTGTAGACTGTAGGTAAATGGGCTTGATGCAGTGCTGGATACTCTGTAGACTGTAGGTAAATGGGCTTGATGCAGTGCTGGATACTCTGTAGACTGTAGGTAAATGGGCTTGATGCAGTGCTGGATACTCTGTAGACTGTAGGTAAATGGGCTTGATGCAGTGCTGGATACTCTGTAGACTGAAGGTAAATGGGCTTGATGCAGTGCTGGATACTCTGTAGACTGTAGGTAAATGGGCTTGATGCAGTGCTGGATACTCTGTAGGCTGTAGGTAAATGGGCTTGATGCAGTGCTGGATACTCTGTAGGCTGTAGGTAAATGGGCTTGATGCAGTGCTGGATACTCTGTAGGCTGTAGGTAAATGGGCTTGATGCAGTGCTGGATACTCTGTAGGCTGTAGGTAAATGGGCTTGATGCAGTGCTGGATACTCTGTAGACTGTAGGTAAATGGGCTTGATGCAGTGCTGGATACTCTGTAGACTGTAGGTAAATGGGCTTGATGCAGTGCTGGATACTCTGTAGACTGTAGGTGAATGGAC
Organism: Albula glossodonta; assembly: GCA_019788955.1. Taxonomy (NCBI): domain Eukaryota; kingdom Metazoa; phylum Chordata; class Actinopteri; order Albuliformes; family Albulidae; genus Albula; species Albula glossodonta. The sequence continues at coordinate 11,350 of JAFBMS010002397.1, read as the reverse complement.
TAATAGGGCTGAAAGGCCTGACCTGTTCTCCTCGTTATGTGTTCTAAAATAGGAGTAGTTTTGATTCGCTGGCCCTGCATTGGGAGGTGTGCCCCTTTCATGATTTTCCCCCATTTTCCCCCGCTTCGGAATACCTGACGATATTCACACGCTGCGCTCGTCGCTGCAACCCCTGCCTCGAGCTCAGGAGAGAGGGAGAGAGCGCGCGCCCCTTCGGAAACATGACGTCAGAATGTCTCCGCCTCTTCTCCATGCTGTGGTCTGCCAGCCGACCTCAAGTTGACATCAGCCGGAAAAGAATAAACCTCATCCAGCTCATTACCTCTGTACCAAGCGGGACAGTTACACGTCTGCACCTCATGTACACACATCCTGAAACCACGAAGAGTGATGTGTTTTTTTTTTTATTGGGGGGGGGGTTACTGCATGGGTTGCGTGGGTTTGTTAATTATGATGCTTTTCTGCCTTAACAGGACATCAAATGACAAGTGTGAAATGCCTCGACACCTTAACCAGGCTGTGGTGGCAGAATTACATAATTTGGAGGGAGTTGCATGGCAACAGCTGGGGTGTTGCTGTGATGGAAGATGGGGTTGTAACTGTTCGTGGAATGCTAACTTAAAAAAAAATCCCTTCTGCAACTCATATTCAACTTGTCCAAAAGGCCATCCTCCACTTCCCCATCCTCCCACTCGTGGATCAAAAATAAATTTAATAAATTGTTTTTAAAAATGAATATCTGTGTCTTTGAGGATTATCATTTTTAATAACCTTTTGTTACTATGCAGTGTGTGTCCAATCTTTTTTTAAAACCTTCAAAAATTACAACGAGACTCAACCAAGATGAACTTCTTAATTTCGTGATTTTTTTTGCAACATAAATTGTATTTAATGTTAAAGATGTCAGTGTGCATTTTGTTAGCAGATGGATCTGTGTGAGGCATAGCGGCGTTGGAAAGGTGGACCCGGAGGAAGGAGAGAACGCCCGCGTCGGAGGTTCAGTTACAGATCATCAGGGGAATAGTGAGAACTGAAGCGAGCGGCTGCAGCAAGCAGTGGGAGGAGAGTGGTGCATTCTGTGTCTGTGGTTGCCCTAATTTGCAGACAGGAAGGAAATGACAGATCGAGAGATGCTGCTGTAGGCTAACCATTACGCAGCAGTGTGTCTTAGTATCACTGATCCTACCACTGCTCCATACTGCTGCTCCACACGGAACACTGCTCTACACTGACCACTGATCCACACTGACCACCGATCCACACTGCTACTCCATACCACTGCCCCACACTGACCAGTACTCCACACTGACCACTGCTCCATACCATTGCCCCACACTGACCACTGCTCCATACTGCTGCTCCACACTGACCACTGATCTACACTGCTGCTCCATAGCACTGCCCCACACTGACCGCTGATACAAAATGCTGCCCCACACTGACCACTGATCCACACTGCTGCTCCTCCACACTGACCACTGATACAAAATGCTGCCCCACACTGACCACTGATCCACACTGCTGCTCCACACTGACCACTGATACAAAATGCTGCTCTACACTGACCACTGCTGATCAACTTGCACCATCAACAGTAAATAAAATAGAATAATAAATGAATTAATTAATTTTCTGAATAATTACATTTTCTGAAAATATGTTAAAGATGTAATAATTATTTCTGTGCTTTTCTTTGCAGCCGCTGTTTGTAAAATGTAACCTTGACTGTTATCAAATTACAAAATATTTGCCATTCTGTAAAGGAAAAAAAGCAGTCATGCACAAGAATTTCAAGCAGGTTGTTATAAGTAATTCCCGCTTTTGAACAGGTCCTCTGAATAGATGAGTGATATTTGAAACAGGTCCTGAAAAATAATGATAATGTGTGAAACAGTATATATCAATATTCAAAACAGACCCTTATTAGATATTCAAAACAGACCCTTCTTAGCAGGATTACTATTGCGGCACCACGTCATCAGTAGGGTAAAACTAACCTGTCTCACGACGATCTAAACCCAGCTCACGTTCCCTATTAATGGGTGAACAATCGAACGCTTTGTGAATTCTGCTTCACAATGATAGGAAGAGCCGACATCGAAGGATCAAAAAGCGACGTGGTGATGAACGCTTGGCCGCCACAGGCCAGTTATCCCTATAAAGAATAGCAGAGTTTAACAATTGATATGAAAAAACAGACTTGAAGGATTAGATGAGAACATAATTGATCTTGCGTTCCGTGAGTTGTCTTCTCTAACACAGCAAAACAACTGTTGGGGGGGGGGGGGGGGGGCTAAAAACTGTGCTGTATGTCATTTCGAGCCTCTTGGGGGAAGCAGTAAATGTATGTATACAAACTGCATGCAATAATTGCAAGAGAATAGCAGTTTTAAAATAAATAAAACTTTGGAATTCATCAATAAAAATAAAGAAAAAAAAGGGAAATATGTGAAAGCAATACAGAGCGGGCACGGCGGGGGCGGGGTGGTTCCCTGTGATGATGACAGCTCCATGGGATTCCCTGAGTCAGGGATCGGCTTCAGGAAGTGCTCCCCTCAGGGGAAACTGTGCAGACTTGGACAGGTGCTGTCTTGCCTAATTCATACTCGATAAATATTTTTCACATTTTCATAGAGAGGCTTGCCTGACTTGCCCTTGCAGTGTGAACACTGCAGCTGAATGATGGGTGATTTAGTAAAACACACACACCGGGAGCTAATCTCTGTTTTTCGTTTTTTACATCAAAAGTTGCAGCTTTGTGCATTTTATATTTTATCTGAGACAAGCTATTGTGGACTTTCCGCTCTAAAATAGAATAGTATGTGGTCGTACAGAGACTTAAGTCTGTTCTGACTGAATTTCATATGTCCTTAAACAGACTAAGGGCATTTGATTGAATATAGCCTTATAGATGGGATTCAATCAACATTTGTGTTCCACTGACGCAGACTGACAAATTCAGCCATCCTGAAATTTAACCTGCCAGACTGTTCATTTGTGAACAAAATGTTTGGATAAATCTTGACTGATAAAGTCTTTGAGTTAGAGACCAAATAATAGTACACTGAAAGAGAAGAGGGTGAAAAGGTTCATAGCAAAAAATAAAATAAATGAACAAACAGACCAGCTGATCAAGATGAGGGAAACCCCATAAAAAAGTGAGAATTCTCTTTTGATTTTTTTTTTGTGTTATAAAAGTAATATGAAATAAAGGTAAAGGAAGAAGAGGACATGAGCAGGTATTTCCACTATGGGGAAGACTGACAGAGAGAGAGAGAGAGAGAGAGTGATATGGAGATAAGGGTGTGTGTGACTGAGTGTGGTTTTTGGTTCCCCCTAACACTCCAGCACCCTGCCTCTCAGTAGTCAGTGTGACATCACATCGGAGTTTCCCCTATGCTTTTCGAGTCCTCCATGCGTTTGTGAGTATATATACATCACCCTACAGCCTTCAGCAGCATAGTTCAGCTCTGACAAGCTCAAAGAGGACACAAGCTCTCCTAATCAGCACCAAGCCAACTGGGCTAACCAAGAATCAACTATTCTCTGACCTTTCTCTCGCAAAACCTGCACTGCAATTCATCTGCCTGGACAACTAGGGACTGGACACCGGTTGTCTTTTATTTCTTTTGAGAGGAGAACCAAACGGACGTGTTATTTCTTCCTTTTTTAAAACCGAGGACATTTAAAACTCATCGAACCATGGAAGCATTGAGGAATGTGACAGTGGAGGTTGAGGGACCCTACAGGAAGTTGGAGGAGCCGCTGAGCGCTGCAGAGGGGGCCCAAACGGGGCCACTTCGGGAGGCTCACAGGTGGAAGTGGGTCTCCGCACTCCTGGTGTTGGTTCTGTGCGGTACCGCTGCCCTCCTCCTCATCACACACTTCCAGGTAAGGACAGAGAACGCACCCCGCATCAAATTCATACCAAACACTCAGCCTCATCTGAGCTAAATCTGTACATTCAGAAATATAAACTGCCACCACATTCACGGACAGGCTGAAGATTCTTCAAAATCTCCAACCCTGTGATATAGTCTGATATGTTTGACAGAGACGGCATAAATATTCTGTGAAAAAAATCCTCTTTATATCTGTCAAGGTGCACTAATAATGATGATAATAATAATTATTATTATAATAATTACAATAATAATGATGATGAAAGTAGTTCTAACCTCTCTCTCTCTCTCTCCCCCCTCTGCCATTGCTCCATTTAGAAGCAAGACCCGAGTGAAACAGGAAATGGTAAGTTCAGCACTTCCTCTGTCCTCAGCATCATATTTCCTCTTTTTAAAAAGCTCCATGAAAAACCTCACAGAATTGTCTGCATGCTAACGTGCTAACGTGCCCCCTCCTCTCTCTCTCGTCTAGGTCTCCAGCTCAAACTGAGGCACCTGGCTGGGAGTGACAAAGCGGCCATTCATTTAGTCGGTAAGATCCCCGCGATAATGCACTGCAAAGTCCAGCCAGTCTGTGTGTCCCCTCTCCCATAGGGCAGCGTTAATGTGCTCCAAAGCCCAGCCGATTGGATATCAGTACACCGTAATTACTCTCTCTCAGTGTAGCACTAATGTACTTTAGCATCCAGCATTTTGGCCAGGACCAAAAGTGATCCACTGCAAAAACTCTCCGCTTTGTCAGCAGGGTAGTTTTCAAGGTTTTACCGGCATCTAATGGAGAATTTAAAATACGGGTCTGACAAATACGAAATGTGAATCTGACCTTGTTGATGTCCCATTCTGAACCTTTTCATCATTCTAATCATTCCTTTTCTTCTTTGTCGTCACAGGCAATTACAGGAAGGAGGTCCTCAACAGCTCCATTATGTGGTCGAGCAATTCCGACCAGGCCTTCGCGCAGGGTGGACTGAAGCTGGAGGGGAACGAGATCGTGATTCCACGCCATGGCCTGTATTTCGTGTACAGTCAGGCTTCGTTCAGGCTGGCGTGCAGCAGCGGGGCCAAGCAAGGTGGTAAGGCCGGCGAGTTGGTCCATGTGAGCCACGCCCTGGACCGCTGGTCTGATTCCTACGGCGGCAGATACAGGGCGCTGCTCGCCACCACTCAGTCTGCCTGCAAGATCGCCGAGAACGACGGGAAGAGCGGGAAGAACTGGTACAGCGGGATCTACCTGGGTGCCGTCTTCGAGCTGGATGAGGGCGACAGGTTGCGCTCCAACAACAACGAGAAGACCCTGCCCTCCCTGACCTCTGAAAACGGCAAGACCTTCTTTGGCGCGTTTGCGTTGTGATCTGCGATAAAACCAGAGTGGCCACCGAGGCCAAGTGAATCAAACGAACACCAACATTAAGCAAAATACTGACACAGACAAATGCGGACTGCAAGGCCGCAAGCTGGACTCAGTCACTCAGCGCTAAAGATCTCCTTCAAAGTTTATGCAGGATGCAGGAGATCCATAGGGGAAATATGGGTTTATCCACAGACAAGACTACTTGAATGTATAGGGGTGGGGAACGCAGATGTTATTTATTTGTATTATTTATTTATTTATTTTATTAATTTATTTAGCAAAATTATGTGTATATATATATATGTATGAGGTATAGAAGTATATAAACAGTAGATAATCATTATGTTACCATAATGAAAAAGTACTTGCTTTATATTAAAACGAATGTTTTTCAGTCTGTGAAACAGCAATCACTGTCATGGTTATTCAGAGCAGTTTGAAGCGATGTCCAGCCCTACAGCTGTTCTCAGATCTCAGTTTACTTTCTAAACAGACATACTGTCTATTTATTTTCAAAAATTATATATTTATTATTTATTTGTTTGTTGATGTATTTGGTCTATTTATTTTTTTGTATTTTGAAATAAAAACTCTAAAGAAATTAAAGCATCATGTTAAGAAATACTCTCCCCATATCATTCACGCTTCTCTTTCAGGTGGGCTGAATTCAGAGACAGGCTTGAGTCAAGCACTGAAATTAGTATTATTAGACTTATTATCACTGTTACCTGTTATATAGCAGTACACAGTCGTGTATTATTAACATTATTCAAATACTCATCTCATATAGTGTGGTACATTCACCCCCTCGCTCTAAAAGGCGAAAGTCACACGGAAGAGGACTAATGCAAAGCAGCTCCACATTGCAGGCATGTGAAAACACAAAAAAAAAAAAACAGAAGCTGTGCTACGTTAAGTAGCGTCCACCCGTGTGATTGCTACGTCTCCACTGCTGCACGAATAGTGAATAGAAACGGCACCACAGGCACACTGCCTCTGATGCACAGCCAGTGAGAATGTCGCCCTCGCTCTAAGGAGAAACGCTTGTCAGATTAGAATTGCCTGATAATAATAATAATAATAATAATAATAACATTATCTGATGCTAAATGATGCAAAGTCCACAAAGGCCGGTTGTTCATAATGTGAACAGTGGGAAGGGAAACGTTTCTTTAGATGCAGACGTTTAGTCTAGGATTGGCCTGGCGCTTTCCTGGTGAAAGCTGGAGAGAGCATAGTCATAGAGCGAGCCTTTCTTTGGGAAATCAGAGGCGTATTTAAGAAAGAATAATTGCATTCCCGGAGTATAGCCTATTATGTTAATTGAAGGCCAGTGGGATTATTGTATTTCATAGAAATCGCAGTGACATGGGCTCTGTGTGTGTGACAGGGGAACCCAGTTTGCAAAATCATGAACTTAACGAGTGCATTCTGAAACCAAAGTGAAATGCAATGTTATTTTGGGAAGTGTGATTGACATTTTCTTGGAAATTCTGCAATACAAAGAGGAAGTATGTATCTGGGTATATTTAGGTCTGAATTTCTACTTTAATGCTGTGTTTTTATTATGATTTTTTACCAGGAAGGACACTGCTGAGATCCAGAATTTATTTTGCAGGTGATTCTTGACCACCTATTTGAGGAAAATAATCAATGGAAAACCAAGGAAAACAAAAGAATACCATCAAGACTAAAGTGGCATAATTCATAAAGCAAATACAATCTATCTGTGATTCTCCAATGATTCGAAGTACACTGATTCTGTATTGAGAAGTCTAAATCATAGCTCACTCAATCCATGGCAAACTACACGACCACGATTAATTAATTCCTCCAAATAATTCATATGAGGGGCCATCACAAGTCACCCTGTCAGCGTTTTGTTTTTGACCCCGATCAAGTGCATGAGACAGCTGCGGATATTTCAAAGGAAAGCGGACGGTCATCTGAGCAATTTGCATATCATGCGGTGGGATGTTGCTTAAGAGTCGCTTCCCTGAATCACGCGCTCCTTTGACGGTCCTTTGTGAGGCGGTGAGGGAATGTTACATGTGTGTGACCATGAGCAGAACTTATGGCAGGCATCTGATCTCAAGTCCATCAAGTTCTTTTTTTTTTTTCCAGCTTTCATTATGAATATACTTTCAACATTCAGATGCTCTTGAGCAGAGCGATGAACAAAGAGCAAAAAAAAAAAATACCTGTTTGAAAACTCAAAACGGCTGGAGAGCACAGAATGAAGATATTTGCCAGCGATTTGCTTTTTTCCACAGGTTTGATCCTGCATGTGGCCTACCTCCTCTGGGGCAGCAGTGCCCATGCTTCCCATACGTCATGCACATGTAGCAAAGCGATACTATCTCCTGACTAACCACGACGTTCTGGGTTGTGTACTGAGAGGAAACGATCCTTATTAGCGAGGTAAAAATAAACGTAGACCAGAACACTACGTGAACAAAGTGCAGAAAAATGGTATGAACTTGTAGTAAACTCACCGTTTCAGTGCGGAATTTTCTTTCTGTAACAAGCGTCATCACAGAATTAAATTCACCGGAATCCTCAAGTACCATGCTGGTTTGCTGGTCTCAAAAACCACATTGGTCAACAAGCAGTTTTGGTGCCCTCTTCCCCTTCCTGTCACCACCGTGTTTAACAGTTTGGACCAAACAATGTGGGTCGAAGGCCTGCTCTAGTCATAACACTAATCCCGATGTTGGGAAAAAGATATTAAAGACGATTCATCATATCACATTCATTTCTTTCATCGTTCAGGAGTCTTTTCGTTTTTGTGCTTGTTACACCAGTGTGCGTTAGCACATGTGTGCTAGCAGCTTTAGAATGGCAGTCTTACTGCAGATTTCAGCTTTGAGAAGCTTGTGATGTACAATCTTTTAAACTGGGTCAAAGAAATGTTGCTGCAGTGCTCTTTTTGGGGCTGTTGTTTTGTGGTTAGGCCTGTCTACCTGTCCCTGAAAGTTACCTTTGACCTGCAATCACTTCCTCTCTCCAACAGCGTTTTTTTTTTTTTTTTTTTCCCCCTTGCTTGATATATGCTGTCATGACCACTGACGCTCTTCCCCTCGACGCAGTGAACAATTTTGCCGTTTTGGTGACTGAAATTCAAGCACCAGCTGCTTGACCTCTTTCAAAATTCCATCTCACATTTTAAAGTTTTTATGTCAAAATGTGTTTTAAAGCTGAAATATATTGGTAACTAGTATCAGCAATCACATTAAGTGGAACTAGAAATATTTTGAAATTTTGATTTTAAATTTTAATTAAACATGTTCTTTAAATGTCAAATTTTCTCATTTTACCCATTTAACCTTAACTTTATCTACCCTGTGTATGTGTCTGTTTGTATTTGTGGATGAAAAACATAAAACCATTTTATGTGTGTGTAACAGCAGCATACAGTTTATGTATTTAGGATAAACATAAATGAACTTTATGCATTCGTTCCTTATTAAATTAGGTATATACCTGCAGTCATGTCAGCATTATAAATGATGCTAAATAACACGTTTCTTTCTCTGTGGAGCCCGAGCGCTGGGGAGAGGGGCTTCCCCCATCGCCCTCACGCCATTCTTGGGGTCAGATGACTAGGCCGCAGCACAGCCTGGGGTTTTCCCAGCCACTCCCCTCCACCAACACAGCTCCCTCCCAGGGTCAGGGGAAGGGGTGGTGTGGGAGACAAGATACTTTTTTTTTTTTTTTTTTTTTAAATGGAACACATTTCAAAAGACTTTGTGGAGCTCAGGGAAATTACTCTCTCATATATACTTTTGCATATTGTGTACAAATAGGAAAACCCTTCAAGACAGAAATGGAATACATGTAAATTTTAAAGTCCTTCCCTGCCTTCCCCATGCCCAAGATCGTATTAATTTTTAGCCAAATATTTCAACAGAGTCAGTTTTTATATGACTCTCTTGCATCAAAATAATGCAAATTAGTCTATTCAATGCTGCCATCTCGGTCCAAATTCATTGGGACTCATTGGGACTTTCCTAGATGAATAATTAAACAACAAATAAAATAAGAAATAAGGTTATACTTCTCTTAAACAGGAAAAAAAGCACTAATTCTCTATTTGTGAAATCAAAGGGATTTAAAAAAAATACCACATGAAAACCTTCACCTGCCACTGCTAATGTTATCACACTTCTGTAACTGAAACTTTATAGTTGCACTTTTATTCTGCGTTTGTGAAAGCAATGTGCACGTACATTCCTTTCACTGGGAGGAAACAGAGAGGAGTTCAATTCTGAGAAAAGAGAAAAGTACAAGTCTCACACACAGGTACATGGTCGGCTGGAGTTTGGTTTCTGTGCTTGAGTTTAACTACAGCGCCATCTGGTGGCAAATGCGCAGCAAAGCCCTCAGCCCTGATGGTCTGGACTCTCGACACTTGCCCTTTGCTGGAGCATATGGATAATTCATTAAAATTTCACGGCCTGGACGTGCTGGAATCTGATTGGTGCCAGAAGATTTGTGATGGTGGATATGATTGGTGGGGCAGGTGTCCATGGGAAAAGTGCCTGAACAGAATGCAAACCGTGGGGCCCATCCACACACTGGAACAGTGCCTTAACAGAATGCAAACCGTGGGGCCCATCCACACACTGGAACAGTGCCTTAACAGGATGCAGACCGTGGGGCCCATCCACACACTAGAACAGTGCCTTAACAGGATGCAGGCTGTGGGGCCCATCCACACACTGGAGCAGTGCCTTAACAGGATGCAGACTGTGGGGCCCATCCACACACTGGAGCAGTGCCTTAACAGGATGCAGACTGTGGGGCCCATCCACACACTGGAGCCGTGCCTTAACAGGATGCAGACTGTGGGGCCCATCCACACACTGGAGCAGTGCCTTAACAGGATGCAGACCGTGGGGCCCATCCACACACTGGAGCAGTGCCTTAACAGGATGCAGACCGTGGGGCCCATCCACACACTGGAGCAGTGCCTTAACAACCAGACACACAAGTGCCAGGTAATGAAAAAAATGTTTAATTTTATTAACATAGTAACCATTCCTTTTGCATAACCACGCAATTTCAAAATTCAACAAGGATTGCGATAATAAATATAAATATTTTTATACCACAGAGGAATACAATTTTGTATAATGTGCAAGAGAACTGATTTATAATAATTTTCATTAACAATATATATTATTATTATATATATGTATGCATATTGTCATTTACAGTTCATAAACATTTACCGACAATATTGTTTCACAGGAAATGAACTGAAAGACAGAATAAACATCCAGAAAGACAACAAGATGAGGGAAGAAAGGAGCAAGGTATCTCCTGTGATGAAACACATCAGTATGAGGAACGAGGCACAGTGTGTGTGTGAGATGCACAGTTTGTGTTTCAGAGAAAGACGAGTGAGAGAGACAGGAAGAGAGAACGAATAATGCTACAATTTGATGTGGGAGGAAGAAGAGTATATTAAACAAGCACAAAATAATACACAATTTGACAGACTGAGATGAGTTTCTATCATCCATATCAGCTGTGATAATCAGCATTTCACATGGAATGGGGGGTGGGGGGGTTCTTTGGACGAGGTTAAGTTTCTGAGAACACTTGGAAAGTCTTGGGACAGTGAGCCAGACATTGCTGTGCATAATTTGTATTGGGTCCCTCTCCGACTGGAGATTTAAACGTTTAAATGCACCACGAAAAAGAAAAAAAATGAACACTGTTTCAGGGTTCAGTGAACTCAATTAGATGCTACAGCTGAAAGTCACCCAGGAGCCATACAGAGCTGAACCCTGGAGACGGGGGGTGGGGGGTGGGCTCATAAATCCAAAATGGGGCGGAGACACAATGTTTAATGTGCCAGGTGGGAGGAGTTATTTAAATATGTCCCTTGGGAAGGCTGATTGGGGCACTTCGTCAGCTTGTCAGGGTGGAACTGATGGCAAAAAGCAAGGCAAATTAAGTCAGACCCACATGATAGTTATTTCAACACTGAATGTCATGTGGCGGCCATTTTGTCCAGCCGGAACTGACAGCGAAAAGGAAGATGATCCACGTGACAGAGATGAACCATGAGGCAGAGCTCCGCCCACAA
>JAFBMS010002396.1:20000-29465 GCA_019788955.1 Albula glossodonta | reverse complement strand
GTGTGTGTGTGTGTGTGTGAGTGAGTGGTGTGTGAGTGTGTGTGTGTGTGTGTGAGTGGTGTGTGAGTGTGTGTGTGTGTTTGCATTGGTGCACATGCTGTTGCATTGGTGCACATGCTGATGCATTGGTGCACATGCTGTTGCATTGGTGCGTGTGGGAGCTGTGCTCAGATTTGAACATGCTTGTGTCCCCTGTGGCCGTTACTGTGATAAGGCTTCACAGTGAGGGATCACAGCATATATTTACATGTTAAAGAGCTTTCGCAGAAATGTTTGAGTGAGGCTGGATTCCCTAGATAAATGCAGATGAAATTAAATATGAAAGAAGCTGCTAAGTTTAGCGGAGCTCCCAGCCCTGTTTCCTCCCCGCCTCTGAAGCTATCAGATTCAGCTGAAGTCTGCTGTCTGTGAACTTCTCTTGTCCACTCAGTGAGAACATCACATTTGCAAGGCCTGCCTGAGAATGATGAGAGAATTCTGGAGTACCTGCCCCTACAATACAGTTTTCTCTTTCCTCTCTTTTTCTTTTTTGGTTTTGATGGATGAGTTGCTTTTTGTTCTCTTTTCATGAACTTAAGTGAACCTGTGCATCTCCTAGTACAATTACAATCTCCCGTCCAGAGCTCTCATCAGCTCCACCACAGGGCCTACATCAGCTCTGCCACAGGGACCACATCAGCTCCACCACAGGGCCCACATCAGCTCTGCCACAGGGACCACATCAGCTCTGCCACAGGGCCCATATCAGCTCCACCACAGGGCCCACATCAGCTCCACCACAGGGTCTACGTCAGCTCTGCCACAGGGACCACATCAGCTCCACCACAGGGCCCACATCAGCTCTGCCAGAGGGCCCACATCAGCTCCACTATAGGACTCCGATCAGCTCCACAGTAGGGCCCTCACCAGCTCCACTATAGGGTCCAAGTCAGCTCTGCTGTTGAACCCAAACTATAATCTCATAACCTCCTGCCTGCATAAACTCATCTGCAGGGTACACTCATCTCTGCCATCATACCCTCTCCACTGAAGAATCTCACGGCCACACCAGCTCCACCACAGGGCCCACTCAGTCCTCCCACTCCATAAAATACCCTCACCCCTACTGTGTATTGTCTTTGGCAGTGCTGGACTTGCCTTCAAGTTTCTGGGTCTTTCTGACACTCACAAATAAAATCAGCCCACAGTTAAAACATGTTTAAGCTTGCCCATGAAAGCGAATCGCAGACAGTCTGAGTCTAGTCTAAGGAGAAATGAGATGTGGCACTCATGTGTCTCTCCCCTGGTCCTGGGTGCAAAGCCATGAGCTCCAGTAAATGGGCAGTGACAGGTCTCCGCAGGCTGGTGAAGGAGGCTTTATGAGCCAGCCCAATTATCCGCCAGTCAGCCGCACGACTGCCTGCTCTGAGGACCCATAATCTGAGCCCGTCTCCGCAGTGTGCAATTACTGCCATGTCGCGTGTCACTTCCTGCGGCACTCAGAATGAGGCCCGTCTCTGCCACCGCCTGCCCTGTTCACCCTCTCCACTACCATCAGCTCATTTAAGCATTATTCTTACTGTGCAGATCTGATGGACCTTCATTTCAGTGTTACTGAGTCTGTGCAGATCTGATGGACCTTCATTTCAGTGTTACTGAGTCTGTGCAGATCTGATGGACCTTCATTTCAGTGTTACTGAGTCTGTGCAGATCTGATGGACCTTCATTTCAGTGTTACTGAGTCTGTGCAGATCTGATGGACCTTCATTTCAGTGTTACTGAGTCTGTGCAGATCTGATGGACCTTCATTTCAGTGTTACTGAGTCTGTGCAGATCTGATGGACCTTCATTTCAGTGTTACTGACTCTGTGCAGATTTGATGGACCTTCTGCCCCATTAAGTACCCTCACTGGGCCAGTGATCCTCTGACTGATGTTTATTTAATTACTGCCTGTGCTGATCAAAGCACTGTATCTGTGTGAAGAATGCTCTCAGAGAACCCCTGTGATTCAGACCGAATCCTCAGAACTCAGTGATTCCCTGTGATTCAGACCGACTCCTCTGAATCAAGTGAATCCCTGTGATTCAGACTAAGTAATTCCCCATGTTTCCTACCCAGTTTGGACCGTGTCCCATTTAAGAGGTGCCATTTTTTGTTGTGTGACTTCAGTAAAGATGTGGCAGAGAGAACAAGCTTTTCTTCACTTGGTTGGAGCTGTACCAGCCTCCTCGGGGGAGGGGGGGGGGGGTGGTGAAGTGTAATCTGGGCCCAGTCTGTGCTTAAAGGCTGTTATTCCTCAGAATTATAATCCAGATGGAAGATCACATGACTGCTCCGGTTCAGCGAAAGTATTCCCAGTTTAGAGGGTAAATTAGGCTGCTATCTGGAGAGTTTGGGATTAGTGGGAAAATACCCTGGAATCCTCTTAATATCCATTTACAGACATGTTTGAATTCCACAGGTCATATTCTCTGCCAAAAATTTCCACACCACAGCCACGCTGCTCGGGCTGAAACTTTGCATAACTGTCATTTATCTGATTGTTTCTCATCTCATTGTGACGTCTGACAAGGATACCATCATTGGTCTGAGCGTGAGGTTCTAGTGCAGCACTTGTCCTGTTGGACTGGGTGGGGGTGGAACACTGAGGTCACAGGTTCATGGGGTCATGGGGGTCAACAAAAGGGGAAAAAATTAATCCAACATCAAGTACAAAATCCCTGGGTGGCTGCAATTATGGTTATAAATATTTTATGTCTTACAAATAGTAAAGAAAGAAAGATGGAAAAAAACTATTGGGCCTGTAAGGTTGGAGAGCACAATTTCTTTTGTATTTTGTTCACTGTGGAAATGTATTCCGGGAAACCTCGACCTCCATTTGCACGGATCAACATATACCCAAACACATGCAATCACCCCAAAATTCTCCTATCCCCAACACTCAAAAAAAACACTGACTGAAATCCTTACAGAAAACAGAAAACTGCAGTAAAAGGAGCCAGTGGGGGAGGCGGGGCCTCACAATGAGGGGGAGGGGCCTCACAATGAGGGGGCAGGGCCTCACAGGAAGGGGGTGGGGTCACTCCTCTTCAGTATCTCTGTGACTCTTCTGGAGATCAGGGTGGATTTAAAAAGCTTTTTATGCCATATCCTTCCACAGTGTATTTCTGTTGTATTCATTAACATCCCTGTACAAAAGCCCCCACCAACAGGCCAAATTACACACCGCACTGAGCATGCCCGTGATTAGCATTAGAATGGACAGTCTGAGCCGCTCACATTCACTAGGGGGGAGGGGGCAGGGTGGAGGGGTACTGATGGATTTTTTGCTTGATGGAGGGGCTGGAATGGATTTCAGAGTGACCCATAGCTGTGTTTGTTTATTGAGACTTCCAGAGAACTGTAGGTAAGAAATTTTGTACAAAAGCATCTGCCCATTGTTCTCTATCCCCTCAATTTGTTATTTTAGAATGACGGGAATCACTGATAACTGCAGCTGATAATGTGTGCGTGTGTGTGTGTGTGAGAGAGAGGAAGAGAGAGAGAGAGCATGTGTGTGTGTAAGTGTGTGTGAGACAGAATGTACATGTGTCTGTGTGAGCGTGTGAGAGAGAGAGAGTGTGTTTGTTTTTGTGTGTGTATTTACTCATTCAGGTTTGTGCTGGCAAATGACCAAAGGCTATGATTTCATCTTCTTCTTGAGTGCATTTAAGAAAATGAAGGTCACAGTGATATTGTGAGGATATCGATTATCTTCCTTGCAGTATGTAATTTTATTATATTCATACAAATTTATGGGCACAGTATTCATCATAAACTACGGCTGCTGAACTATATATCATATTTTCATCAATAAGAAACGGGTATGCACCTTCACCCCACAGTTCACCCAGAGAAATAAATCTGTATCACACTTTAGATTATAGTGTAGTTATTAAGGTTTAATAAATCATTAGTCAATGGCGGCTGGTTTGGGACAACAGTCAATAATGCAATTTTTAACTGGCTGTTGATTTTAGCTGGAGTTTGTGAAGCAACAGTAAAATACTTTTGAATTGCTTTTGTACAGAGACAGTGTGTTTGACTGGCTGTTGATTTGGGGGAGGGGTTAGCTACTCTACACAAATGTGCGCACTTCCGCACACATAGACACACACTTGAGTGTTCAGACCCCCTAGCTAAAAGCAGAGGCTTGTGTGAGGTTGTCAGTGTGAGTTAAACATGTAGGTCTTCTGACAACACTGAGCGATGCTCCTTCATGTCTCTCTCTCCCTCTCTATCTCTCTCTCACACACACACACTCACACACATACACACACGTGGACACACACACACACACACACACTCACACACACTGCAGTTAACCCTGTGCCACATAGGGATGGAGAGACTGCGCTCTCCCCAGTCCCGCGCTGCTCTTTCCTGCGTGTGTGCGGACTGAAGCCCCAGTAATTGGGCTCAGTAAATGGGCCTGCCCCACATTGCAGTAACTTGTCAGAGTGCATCTGCTGCTGTAGCAAATTGGCCCTCCCTTTGTGGCGCAGTGGCCACCTCGTGGAGTAAATTCACTTTCGCGTTTGCGGGTCCATGAGCGTGATCTCCCCCTGATGTCTGACAGCTCTGTTAATGGGGGGGGGGGCTCAGGGCCAGGGGCGAACACCAACAGGAAGCAGCAACCAAACGTAACAGCGCACAGCAGAAGAGAGGAGTGCACGTGAACAGAGGGAGGGAGACCACAACTGACTGGACCGCCACAAAGGGCCTCCGTGCATGCTCTGTGTTAAACACATCTCCGCTGCACTTCCTCCCATTTGCTGTTTATTTTTACTTTTATACAGACCGTGAATAAAAACGGCCATGCCATAAAGCCACAGGAGGGAGAATATCAGAATAAGATTTGCAGGATGTTTCATTATCGCCTTTTGCCCTTTCTAGTTTTGGCTCAGATCAGGTGCCATACATCAAAGAGAGCACACCTCAGCATACCTGCAGGGAGAGAGAGGACACAGACGGAGGAGAGGAGACTTCCGCTCAGCTCGCTGCGGCCGGCGCTGTGTATCTTTAACGAGTAAACACCAGGGCATTTTCTTTTTACAGGACAGCAGTAAATGGAATGTATAGGTGAGTCAGACAAGCATTTTAATTACAACATCACAACTATCAAACCACTCCACAGGACTGCACTTGAATAGACCTTGGCTTGCAGCGCCTAAGTGTCATATCTTTCATAGGGGAATATTCTTTTCAGAAAGCAAGACGTTGACTGCCCACTCCCTTATCCAAGCTCTGACCTTATCCACAGAGACTCGCATTGCTTAACAACTTCATTCTTTGTTTTATGTTTTCCCATTTGTACAGATGGATGTTTACTGAAGCAATTCACTTTAAGTGGCATACTGAAGGGCAGAAGGACAGAGATCTGCTTGGGTTTTGAACGTACAACTTCTGAGACACGATCCCAGCTCTTAACCAGCACGCTATAAGTCACCTGTGTGACTGCATCACCTGTGTGATTAACCCTCTCCCAGCCACAGCTGGCAGATGCCATGTGATGCAGCCAGTTTGATTACTGTAGATGCACATGATCAAAGTGAATAGCCATGCTCTGTGAAAATGCTAATGAAGACAGCAGGGATCAGAGCTGCCAACGTTAGGTAGGGGATGGGTTCAGGTCACTGTCCTCCATGGCAACAGAGAGGAGAGAGAGGAGTGAGGGAAAGATAGAGCGATACAGAGATAGAGCAGAAGTATGAAGGAGCGAGAGAAACAGAGTGAGGAAGAGTTTGATCATTTGGGTCTGAGTTTGACGCATTTGAGGGGTTTGACCTGTATCACCTCTATTACAGATCCTGTCAGATGCAGTGTGTTTCCTCTCTCTCTCCCTCTCTCCGCCTGAGTGTGTGTGAGTGTCAGGTGTGAGAGTCTGAGTGTGTGTGTGAATTATGTGTGTGTATGTGAGAGAAAGAGATGGATGTTGGGTTTTTCAGAAGAGCGATGATGCTGTTGTCCTGGATGTCGTGCTTCTTCCTTGTTCCCCAGGGGAAATATCGGAGGAGGACCAGCTGCATTAACGAGGAAGGAAACGCGGTCGCCATGGCAATTTCCATTCTAAGAGGGAGCCCAGAAAGAGAACGACCTGTTCCAGAGCTTGGGTTTGAATGAACCACAGGCTGCCAACCTCTTTGTTAGCGAGAGAACAGGGTGTCTGACTCCAGCTAAAACACATGTACATGCACACATACACACACACATGCATACACACAAACACAGATACACACACTGCATTTTATTACAAATAGTTTTTTCAAGATATTATAGTCTGGTTTTAATATCTGTGGAGACAACTAACTAGCCTACCATAATTGAGGCAGGCTTTCGTGAGTCACCAGCAAATGGAGGCAGGGGTGGAGCAGCTGTGAAATGCAGGGAGGTGGAGGCTGGCTCAACCAGTATCCATAATGAGCACATGAAGCCTCTCACTGCTGAGACCTGAGTCCTGAGTCCTGAGACCTGAGTCCTGAGACCTGAGTCCTGAGTCCTGAGACCTGAGTCCTGAGACCTGAGACCTGAGACCTGAGTCCTGAGACCTGAGTCCTGAGTCCTGAGTCCTGAGACCTGAGTCCTGAGTCCTGAGTCCTGAGTCCTTAGTCCTGAGTCCTGAGTCCTGAGTCCTGAGACCTGAGTCCTGAGTCCTGAGTCCTGAGTCCTGAGACCTGAGACCTGAGAGCTGAGTCCTGAGTCCTGAGACCTGAGACCTGAGACCTGAGTCCTGAGTCCAAAGACCTGAGTCCTGAGACCTGAGTCCTGAGACCTGAGACCTGAGTCCTGAGTCCTGAGACCTGAGTCCTGAGTCCTGAGACCTGAGTCCTGAGTCCTGAGACCTGAGACCTGAGACCTGAGACCTGAGTCCTGAGTCCTGAGCCCTGAGTCCTGAGTCCTGAGACCTGAGTCCTAAGACCTGAGTCTTGAGTACTGAGACCTGAGACCTGAGAACTGAGTCCTGAGTCCTGAGTCCTGAATGAAGCTCTTTCTACTCGTGGCCTATTGTCCTCTGCACATGCTGAGGCTCACACACATTAGCTCATTACAATCCCCCTGACTAATTACAGCTTTTTATGATTGCTTACACACTAAAATAAAAAAACACAGTTAGTGAAACCTGACACTCAAGGAGTGAAACCTCAGCCCAGATCTGTACAACTATAAGCACATTCTCAGTCTCACACTTTGTGTGTGTGCATATGTAGATGTATGTGTGTATGTGTACGTGTTTGTAACCACCAATATTTGGGCTGTTGCTCTGAGTCAGTGCCAAGGCAGGCAGGTTTCTCTACAGAGAAAAGCACATTATCCATCCACAAGCTTCCCACCCATTCAACAAACTCCGGATCACAGACGCTGTGCTGTATTTGAGCTTTGTTTTTTTGCCATGCAAGTCAATGCATTTGATAAAGAAGGAGGCATAATTTGAAAAGGTTTTGTGGGCTTCTCTGTGGCTCATAATAACCCAGAGAACGGTGAGAGGCACTGCTCCAGTGTGTGGATGGGCCCCACAGTCTGCATCCTGTTAAGGCACTGCTCCAGTGTGTGGATGGGCCCCACAGTCTGCATCCTGTTAAGGCACTGCTCCAGTGTGTGGATGGGCCCCACAGTCTGCATCCTGTTAAGGCACTGCTCCAGTGAGTGGATGGGCCCCATGGTCTGCATCCTGTTAAGGCACTGCTCCAGTGAGTGGATGGGCCCCACAGTCTGCATCCTGTTAAGGCACTGCTCCAGTGTGTGGATGGGCCCCACAGTCTGCATCCTGTTAAGGCACTGCTCCAGTGTGTGGATGGGCCCCACAGTCTGCATCCTGTTAAGGCACTGCTCCAGTGAGTGGATGGGCCCCATGGTCTGCATCCTGTTAAGGCACTGCTCCAGTGTGTGGATGGGCCCCACGGTCTGCATCCTGTTAAGGCACTGTTCCAGTGTGTGGATGGGCCCCACAGTCTGCATCCTGTTAAGGCACTGTTCCAGTGTGTGGATGGGCCCCACAGTCTGCATCCTGTTAAGGCACTGCTCCAGTGTGTGGATGGGCTCCACAGTCTGCATCCTGTTTAGGCACTGCTCCAGTGTGTGGATGGGCCCCACAGTCTGCATTCTGTTAAGGCACTGCTCCAGTGTGTGGATGGGCTCCACCGTCTGCATCCTGTTAAGGCACTGCTCCAGTGTGTGGATGGGCCCCACAGTCTGCATCCTGTTTAGGCACTGTTTCCGTGTGTGGATGGGCCCCACGGTCTGCATCCTGTTTAGGCACTGCTCCAGTGTGTGGATGGGCCCCACAGTCTGCATTCTGTTAAGGCACTGCTCCAGTGTGTGGATGGGCTCCACCGTCTGCATTCTGTTAAGGCACTGCTCCAGTGTGTGGATGGGCCCCACAGTCTGCATCCTGTTAAGGCACTGTTCCAGTGTGTAGATGGGCCCCACGGTCTGCATCCTGTTAAGGCTCTGCTCCAGTGTGTGGATGGGCCCCACAGTCTGCATCCTGTTTATGCGCTGGTCCCCAAATCCTGTTTGCTGTGCACTGAACATACTGTAGGTTACTGCATCATGTTGCATCACAAAGTAAAAACTGTCTATTGGTTATCACCCAAAGCTGTTCACAATGGAGGCAGCATTGTGTGGGGGTCACAGGATCTCCTTGAGCCCTGATCTCTGAGGTAAACACTTTTCCTTTTGACAGTTCTATTTCTCCTCTAAATGTATTTGAAATCTGATGAAAAGCCGCAGGTGAGACCAGATGTCATTATTTTCTTTGTACATCTTGAACCACACACTTTCAGCACTGACCCTCAACCCACCATGCTCAACAACGAGAGAACAGAAAAAAAGAGGGACGTGATGGAAAAAATTGGAGAAAAAGCAAAAGGCTGAGAAACGTCGTGGCCGGGGGGGGCAGGGGGGCGGGCATTCATGAGCTCACACTGTGGGGGGCAGAGAGAGAATGTGACATTTTCATGGGCAGAGTGAGTGTCTCATTTGTTTTTTGGATGGGGGGGGGTACCCTAAAAAGCCACCTGCATTTGTCTGCATGTTTCAGCAAACAGTGTGTCACATGAGTCTGACAGCCTCTGCTCTCTGACTGTCTGTCTTTCTCCTTTTAGTTCGGCTCATAAAAATCCTGCCTGCACCCTCCCAGCCAGTGGAGGTCGCTAGAGAGTGATAAGACTGCTAAGTGGCTTAGCCCCTCGCTGATAGCCCCCAGGTTCAGCTGTACACTGATACGTGTGATTAACGCATCGCACACACCCCACACTCGGGCAGAAGGCTGTGACCGTCTCATAAAACATTATTATCGGCTATGGCCAGAGGTCTGCGTTGGCAGTGCTGAGCTGAGCTGTTGCCTCCCCTTTGGGTCCCATAGCCCGTGATGCGCAGCCAGGGACCTGAACCGCACACTGTGGGAGGGAGAGCAGTACCCATACTCTGTGTGCCACTCAAAGGCG
>JAFBMS010002396.1:7500-15000 GCA_019788955.1 Albula glossodonta | reverse complement strand
CACACACATACTCACACACACACACACACACACACCACTCCCACAAACACTCACACTCACACACACTCACACACACACATACTCTATCACACACACTCACACACACACATACACACACACATGCATGTGCACACACACACATTCCCCCCCACACACACACACACATGTGTGCGCGTGCGCACACACACACTCACACACATGTGCATGCGCGTGCACACACACACACACACTCCCACACATACACGCCACTCCCACACACACACACACACTCACACTCACACACACACATACTCACACACATGCATGTGCACACACACACACTCCCCCCCACACACACACACTCGCGCGCGCGCACACACACACTCACACACACGCGCGTGCGCGTGCACACACACACATACTTACACACACACACACACACACTCTATCACGCACACACACACACACACTCCCACACATACACACACTCTCACACACACACTCACACACACACACACACACTTACACACACACTCACACACACACACTTACACACACACACACAGAGCCTCAGAAAGCAGGTCTCTATGGGGTCATGTGTTGGTTCTGCTGTGTTGGTGGTGTTGCTCCTCAGCTCCTCCCAGCCTTACACAGGTGAGACGGGCCCTGAGATAAATAAAATAACAAAATAATAACCTGCTCTGTGTGATCGGGGGTAGACAGCCTTGTGACTGTCAGTCACAGGTCGTGTTGTGTCCCTCCATCAAAGCCGTCTGCCATTCACGTCATGTCTGTCATTCACAACGCCTGTCAGTTATATTTCCCCTGTCAGTTGCATTGGTCTGTCTGATGCGCTGTGGTGAAAGTAAGCCAGTGCAGCCCAGTAGGATCCCACCAATGAAAGCAAAGGAGTCAGCAAAAGAAGCTGTGAAAGATACGGACTAAATAAAAGTAATTCAAATGTCCCATCATTTCAAAATTTCAACACATTTTTAACACCCACCCAGCAAAAAACAGATTCATTCAGGCATACAGCGCCGGTGAGAAATCCTTCCTACTTTCACCTTTCATGGCGTGGTGCTTGTTGGTGCATGACAGCTATCCCCTGTCTCTGTGTGTCTCAAACCTCACTTCACTGTGCAGCACTCTCTCTGCTACGCCAGGGCTAGGAGACTACCAGAGAGAGAGAGCTCTCCACCGCCTCCCTCGCAATGCATTACAGAGAACTACCGATTTGTTCTCTCCCTCCTCTCCCTCTCTCTCCCTCTCTCCCAGCCCACCTCTGTCTCTGTCCCCCTCTCCCTCAATTAAATTTGGGTAATCTTGCTCTATTGGCATGACAAATGCACAGCAGTGTTATGAAAGCATGCGCTGCAGACAAACAATAGAACTACAAAGTGAAGATAACCGATGCTGGTAATTTACAATGGCAGAGGAAAAGTGGCGGAGCAGATGGAACAGAAATATTGTGTAATATAACAAGGTAAAGAGATCTTATATTACAGACCCCAGCGAGAGAGCGCGGCAGTCTAAAGCCAAGACCTAAATCCATGGGAAGATGACTGCCATGGGCATAGAGTGATTCACATGAAAATTGCTTTTACTGGGTTTTGAAAATCCCTAAATTCAATGTTTAGGATCCAAATAGAAAAGGAAGAAAAAGTTGGTGGGGGGGGGGGGGGCAGAATTAAAGCCATGTAAGAAACCACACAGACGGGAACACAACACTGTGATTATCAGAATCTATATAAAAACTTTGGAATGCGGATAGAGCACTAGAGCAAGGGATTATGGGTGCTTGAGCAGGGGGTTGTGGGTAGAGTAAAAGTGCTGATGACCGTGGGGAGAGTAATATTGCAGGAGATTGTGGGTAGAGCTGAAGAGCAGGGGATTGTGGGTAACCGTGTCTGTTTTGTGAACCCCCTAGCCTCAATCACTAGACTGTGGTCACTGGTGGATTTTTTGATTCTTTTTTAAATGTATGCACAATGTTCCGCATGTCATTGATATTAAAAACACTTTTTTGCGGATATTTCAGTTTGAGATGTGTTGTAAAGTATCTGCCGTACGGGAGCAGTTTGTTAATGAAGGTCAGGCCATTTTTAAAGTGGCCTGAAATGACTTGGCTGCAGCTGTGGGGGAGCATCGCAGCGGCCATCACGCTGAGAGAGCACCCGGCCCGTCTTGGGCTGTGGGGATGTCTGCCCTCTGTTTTGGCGGGTCCCTGTCCGTATTGAGTAACTGGATTAGTTACAGCACTCGGGTCGATATGCCCCGTGCCGCCGGGTCCCGTTGTGGAAGCACAGAGAGGAGCCAGAAAAACGCCGCTTTCAGAGACATTAAATTAAATTCGGGACCCTAAAGAGCGCAGGTGAGCCCAGGAAGGAAGGGGATCAGAACAGAATCAGTAATCACGTTTCTGTGGAGGTCACAGCGTCCGTGAGTGTGGCAGACAGACCATATCCACACAGCGCCTCCACAGAGCTCCTCCACACAGCACCTCCACAGAGCTCCTCCACAGAGCGCCTCCACACAGCACCCCCACAGAGCGCCTCCACAGAGCTCCTCCACACAGCACCTCCACAGAGCTCCTCCACAGAGCGCCTCCACAGAGCTCCTTCACACAGCACCTCCACAGAGCTCCTCCACAGAGCGCCTCCACACAGCACCTCCACAGAGCTCCTCCACAGAGCGCCTCCACACAGCACCTCCACAGAGCTCCTCCATAGAGCGCCTCCACACAGCACCTCCACAGAGCGCCTCCACAGAGCACCTCCACAGAGCTCCTCCACACAGCACCTCCACAGAGCTCCTCCACAGAGCTCCTTCACACAGCGCCTCCACAGAGCTCCTCCACAGGGTGCCTCCCTTATCAGACTGTTATGTAGTAAAATTTGTTTTGATAGATTAGGCTTACATGCAGTCATACAGGGATCATATTTACTCCGTCAGTGTTGATTTAACACTGAACACTCCGCGCAAACACTTGTCACTGGGATGGCACCCTGCCATGTACCTTCTGTCATAGTTTCTCAGAGGATTGAGGACAGAACACTGTAATGAAGGGTCATTCCTGTACCTGTGAAGAAATAATGAACATATTTGGAGGACAGTGAAAGTGTGCCTTGTGTAACTGGAAGTTCTCCCCTCTTGGCAGAATAGATCTTATGCACATGCACAGTCTCCAGGTCGCTCCGGCCCACCGGTGTCTCATCTAATGGATGTAAAACCACGTCAAGCTCCTTACAGGAGGCTCCCCTCAGCAATTCAATAAAAAATGTTTGCCTTCCTCTGAAAATATAATGAAATTAATCTGTACAAAGGGAATTACAGCCCAGGATTATAAAAACAAATCCCTCTGAAACCGTTCAACAAACAACATGTAAGACAAACAAAAACAAAATAACTGATTAAAAAAGCATTAAAATCACGATTTTCTGCTTTCTGAATGGTGCAGCTGGGGCCACTGCATAATTATGGTGAGAAATTACGGCTGAATCAGAATGAAAGACACACACATTCCTCATATAATTAGCATGACACTGCCCCCATTGTCCCAAAACACAAGAAACACCTGTTGCTTTGCAGAGTTTAGGGGTTCAGAAATGGCATAATTTGGATTGTTTCTGCCATTTTCACACTGACAGCATTGTAAAAGACATTAAACTGCATGCTCAAGTCCATCCTTGTAATCTTTTCTTTAAGCACAATCATTGACTTGAACCAAACATGCAGCAAACCCAACAGCAAGGCTAATTTGCCAAATGAAGTTCGAACCCCATACAATGTGGTCTCTGGTCCATTACTGTGCATACAAATCCACTCATCTTCTTCAGAGGCTCCTCCATGTTCTTGTTTGAATGAAACCTTCCCATCAAGGCAGGAGGAGGTTTAATGATGGTATGTCTGTGTTAGCCAGCTGTGGTGGGGTGGGGGGGGGGAGAACATACAGAGAAAGATGGAGACACTGAGAGACAGTAAGCTACATTAGAAGACAGACCAGCGGAACATTAGAGTGGGGCCAGCCAAATAAACAAGCTTAAGCACCTGCCAGCCTTACGATCGAACAGTATGGTGAAAATAAACGAGCTTAAGCACCTGCCAGCACTATGACCGAGCATTACGGTAAAATGCCAAAAGGGGGGGAGGGCTTGGGCAAGGGGCCACAGTGCTGTTTCACACACGCAGGCGGAATAAAACGCCGCAGCGCTTGAGGACGACGACGCGGGAGAGCGGACTAATGGGGCCTCTCTATGGAGCGTTTGAATCACTTTGAGCCTGTAAATATCGCGACTGACAGCTAAATAACTCTGTCCTGCCCTGGTGCATTTTGATTTCAGTCTGTTGTGCAGTCAAGGGCAGGCAGACTAACACCTAGTGATTTAACCAAACCAGGCGGAGTCATCAGTCTTCCAAAATCAGTCTTTTTCACAGAAGCCCTGAGTGAAGTAGCGGGAGCGAGGGATTAACAACTGCGAATTCTGTCAGCTCTAAGAGGAGGTAAAAGCCACAGAGGAGCGCTGTGAAAGCAGCCTGGCACTTAACGACCCTGATGGAGAAGTGCCTCTGCAGTGCCGAAATAGCCGCTGGCAGAGGGAGTGAGCGGCTTTCTCATTAAATTAGCGAAGTCTTCCACTGTCTTTACACCAGTGGCGGCTGGCGAGCTCAAACCAGTGGAGGAACAAACTTTCCCTTTAAACCTTATCGTTACTTTCAACCTGTTCCCATTTATCCTCCTTGATTAATGATAAAACAAACTATTCATGGAGTAATCAACACCAATTCACGTAAATAGAGTAAACGGTTACCAATTTCATTTTCTTATAGAATTGCTGTTCTTTACAAACTAGAGTTACGTTTGTTATATTCTTTGACGTTTTTAATCTGTCAACAACTGTAAACATAAATTAGCCTACAATAATATGTAGGTATAACAAATACCGCATGTGTTAGCAAAGAAAAATATTAGGTTACTATTACAAAATTAAACTAGAAACCATTTACTCTATTTAAATCAATTACTAGGTGAATTAATTGTTTTATTGTTAATCAAGGAAGGCAAATGGGAACAGGTTAAACATAATTATAGATATAAAGGTAAAGTTTGTTCCTCCTTTTGAGTTCACCAGCCGACACTGCTTTAGACACTTCCTCTTCTCTTCATTCATTTACTGAACCATGTCTGCAGGTCATCTGAGGAGTGTGCAGTGACTGCAGGGGACTTAGGGGATGAGGGTGTGAAAAGGGGTCTGTAGCCTGCAAATAAAGAATATAAAAAGAACAGGCCTGTCTGCCTTTCTACACTCATCATTCACCAAAGAGCTGCAGAGTATCCAGTATTGCATTAAATCTGGGCTTTGACACTACAAGAGTATCTTCCTTTAATACCTGACTTGCATAGTCAGGGTAGGGTGTAGGGGGCGCTGACGCTGTGGAGTTTCAAAGGTGAGAGTGAGGGAAACAGAGTCCCAGACAATCCTGGATCTTCTGGAGGAAGTGAGAGACTTAGAATGGAAGAACTGTTAAGACCGATTTTAATTAGAAAAGTATTTAAGCGACATAACTTTTACCTTCTAGCCACGGGTAAATATCTGTGTGTGTGTGTGTGTGTGTGTGTGTGTGTGTGTGATCTGTGCATATATGTGTGTTAGTACGTAAGCAAGCATGTGCGTGTGTGTTCATGTATGTTGGTGAGTATGTTTGCCTGTGTATGTGTATGAAGGTGTGTTTGTGTGGAATCCATCATTTTAACTGAATGCTGTTAAATGATATTTATTCTTCATTTTGTTGGATAATCCCAAGCTTATAGTACAGAGAGCATTATCTGAGTTACAAAGGCATACCACTGAGGGCAGCAGTTAGACAGAGAGTGGGAGAAAGACGGGGAGAAAGACAGGGAGAGAGACGGAGAGAGAAAGAGGGGAGGGAGAGAGATGGGGAGAGAGACGGAGAGAGAGAGAGAGAGAGAGAGGGGGGGGAGAGAGGGGGGAGAGAGGGGGAGAGAGACGGAGAGAGGGAGAAAGGGAGGAGAGAGAGGGAGAGAAAGGAGAGAGAGAGACGAGAGAGAGAGGGGGGAGAGAGAGGGGGAGAGAGAGAGAGGGAGAAAGAGAGGGGGAGAGAGGGGGGGAGAGAGAGAGGGAGGGGAGAGAGAGATGGGGAGAGAGACGGAGATAGAGAGAGGGGGAGAGAGGGGGGGGAGAGAGAGGGGGAGAAACAAGGAGAGATGGATATGCAATCATACACCCCAGTGTTCACTCACCCCAGAGCCTGTCTCAGTGCTCACTCACCCCAGAGCCTGTCTCAGTGTTCACTCACCCCAGAGCCTGTCTCAGTGCTCACTCACCCCAGAGCCTGTCTCAGTGTTCACTCACCCCAGAGCCTGTCTCAGTGTTCACTCACCCCAGAGCCTGTCTCAGTGCTCACTCACCCCAGAGCCTGTCTCAGTGTTCACTCACCCCAGAGCCTGACTCAGTGTTCACTCACCCCAGAGCCTGTCTCAGTGCTCACTCACCCCAGAGCCTGTCTCAGTGTTCACTCACCCCAGAGCCTGTCTCAGTGTTCACTCACCCCAGAGCCTGTCTCAGTGTTAACTCACCCCAGAGCCTGACTCAGTGTTCACTCACCCCAGAGCCTGTCTCAGTGTTCACTCACTGTGAGTAAATGATGAGCCTGTCTCAGTGCTCACTCACTGTGAGTAAATGATGAGCCTGTCTCAGTGTTCACTCACTGTGAGTAAATGATGAGCCTGTCTCAGTGTTCACTCACTGTGAGTAAATGATGAGCCTGTCTCAGTGCTCACTGTGAGTAAATGATGAGCCTGTCTCAGTGCTCACTCACTGTGAGTAAATGATGAGCCTGTCTCAGTGCTCACTCACTGTGAGTAAATGATGAGCCTGTCTCAGTGCTCACTCACTGTGAGTAAATGATGAGCCTGTCTCAGTGTTCACTCACCCCAGAGCCTGACTCAGTGTTCACTCACCCCAGAGCCTGACTCAGTGTTCACTCACCCCAGAGCCTGTCTCAGTGTTCACTCACCCCAGAGCCTGTCTCAGTGTTCACTCACCCCAGAGCCTGACTCAGTGCTCACTCACCCCAGAGCCTGTCTCAGTGCTCACTCACCCCAGAGCCTGTCTCAGTGTTCACTCACTGTGAGTAAATGATGAGCCTGTCTCAGTGCTAACTCACTGTGAGTAAATGATGAGCCTGTCTCAGTGTTCACTCACTGTGAGTAAATGATGAGCCTGGCTGAGCATAATTTCCTGTTCTCATCACTATATGTTCTTATGCAGAAAATGTATCATACATACTCAAACAAAAGCACACAGAGTCATAAAACGTCACAGTTTCAGGAAAAGTGCTGCAGTATTTAACATTCTTTGCTATTGTGCCATTAATGTTTGCAGTGGACCTCTCTGCCTGATTGAAACAGCATGGGTAACCATTCTTAAATCAATAAAGTGTGGGCATAAAGCATGAAGGATAAATGTTTTTCCCCAACAGCACTGTGTAGCCAATAAGAAT
>JAFBMS010002396.1:0-2500 GCA_019788955.1 Albula glossodonta | reverse complement strand
ACAGTCAAGAGCACAATCACAATGAACACAGTCAAGAGCACAATCACAATGCACACAGTCAAGAGCACAATCACAATGAACACAGTCAAGAGCACAATCACAATGCACACAGTCAAGAGCACAATCACAATGAACACAGTCAAGAGCACAATCACAATGCACACAGTCAAGAGCACAATCACAATGCACACAGTCAAGAGCACAATCACAATGCACACAGTCAAGAGCACAATCTCAATGCACACAGTCAAGAGCACAATCACAATGCACACAGTCAAGAGCACAATCACAATGAACACAGTCAAGAGCACAATCACAATGCACACAGTCAAGAGCACCCTTTAGACTCCAAGCCAAAGAACATTCTCTCCTACATTCCTCATCATTAAACTCATTTTAAAAGCCTGTCCTTGTCTGACAGTTTGCACTACTGACATCCTAGGGGGAGGTACCAAAGTCCCAAGTGCAGGAGATGACATCATACAACCGCTACCGGAAATATCTTATTATTATATCCATCTTTAGTGAAACCTGCAGCCCCTGCACACCTGAGACAAATGCACATAGCCCAGAACGCTGTTTTACAGAACAGGCTGACTCATGTCTCTCAAGTGATAAAAATGTATTAAAAAAGACTATACTCCTAAGCGCTTTGAGAATGAGAGTGGTATAGACTGGTATAACTGCTTAGCTTCAGTAATCTGGCATGAAATTAAGGGTACATGGTGTCACGGCTGCTGCCAGCTTCCATGCACGGATGTGACGTACTGGTTACCGGAAGAACCCTCAGCGTCTGGTCACATGCCCGTTGTCCTATTATTATCTAACAAAATCATTCAGTTATTCGACAGCTTCAACAAGCACGTCCATCTGGAGTTTGCAGGCCTCTACCTCAACAGGTCCAGTGGGCTATTAGACTGGACTTATTTCATTCTCCTGTCCACCAGCTAAGCAACTCCGAAATTGCCCCAGAAAACAGCGGTTGCATGTTACGTTTTAATATTAATGTCGAGTGTGTGTTGCCGGTGCAGACAAATGGCAGTTGTCCTATCTGCCATCAATGGTCGAGCTTTCGCATTGTACTCTAGATTTTATTGAAAGCAAATAGCTAATTGCAGTGTTGTAGGGTCCACTGGAAGAATACAAATGGGCGTTTTGGCTGCTGTAGAGACGGGAATACAAACAGAGAGGCACCAGATCCTGACCAAAGGTGTCATTTCAAATGACTAACAGACAATTTCACAGCAGAATGTGTTCCGTTCGATGCAGTTACAACGACAGTGGCAGCAGTTATCATTTGAATCAAGTACACACTCGTTCACGTGGAAACTGCCAACAGCCCGGCCTGATTGGTAACATCTCTCTTACTTTAAAAGAGGAGGAAGAAATGACCTTAGATTCTGATATTCTATACATTGTTTGTTTTTAACGGTAAAGCTTTCTGAACTTTCTGTTGTCACTGACCTCCTTGTGCTCCTGATGAATGTTCAGCTGAAATCAGGACCAAGTGTAAATGATCTTTAGTGACGTCATATCTTGTTTAATCGTTTCTACCTGTTTTGCCATTAGAGCACTTTAGTTTCAATGCTCTTAATTTCTTTAAATTGTTAGTACTTTTAATTTTAAAATTCGTCACTGCCGCGTTCTACGTGTGCCACGCAGACCCAAGTTCCAAAAGGGACGTAAAAGTGAAAAGGGGTGCATTCCAACACTCAAATTTGTCTTTGGAGAGGAGAAAAACTACTGGAACGCACCCAAGGGAAAAATGACCACGGAAAAATGTTTCTGACGAACTAATGTTGGCTCTGCTTTCTCGTCGTTTTGGCACCTGGCTGAAAGGGCCACAGGGTTTGTAAAGCTTATGTTTTATAGTATCTATGTATCATGTGTCACCTCCATCAAATATAAAAAATACAATCCTATAATGATATTAATATAACATATACACTGAATAGATGTTAAAAGTATAACAACGACATTAATAATAATAAGAACAACAACCCTTGTAAACGTTACATCATAAATCACAAATCGTAAATGTCATAACGTTTGTCCCGAGAAGTAAAAAAAAAAAATCGGTTTATAGCCCACAGATGTGCAGTTAGTGATCCGCGTGCAGCTATC
The DNA here is from genome assembly GCA_019788955.1 of Albula glossodonta. NCBI lineage: Eukaryota > Metazoa > Chordata > Actinopteri > Albuliformes > Albulidae > Albula > Albula glossodonta. The sequence goes on along the minus strand of JAFBMS010002396.1, from coordinate 376 downwards.
TTGCTTTTTAATCCCTGCTGAATGTTTGCCAAAGTGTGTGTGCAGAGCGCGTGAGATTATAGCAGCCGGTGTGCGATCACTCGGCTCTCTTGCTGACTCCCATAACGTTTACTGCATGGACACACATTCAATAATGGAGCAACACTTGTCCACTTTCCACCAAAGATATTTATAAATTGCTCACTTTACAAAAGTGTCGCCATTAATGATGTACCCAACGCTAACTAGTGGAAAAGCATTATTATGGGAGGCCTCAGATTCTCCAAATTAGATAAAGAGCGATTCAGCGGTCCGAAGAGCTCGTGGTACACCGCATTCATATGATTTTGTAACGTTCCTGTTGCCATGTCGCATGCAATTAAATGTGTCCCCCCGT
>JAFBMS010002395.1:0-29469 GCA_019788955.1 Albula glossodonta | reverse complement strand
CTCCTCTATGAGCATCGTTTAATCTCTTCCTTTTCTTTCCCTCCAGAGTTTGAATTTCCCCATTGTGTTTTCAAAGGCTTGTCCTATCACTTTAAGTAGAGCACACGCAAGCAAACTACTCCTCCTCCAGAATGAAGGAAACTTCCACTTGCTTCCAATTTTGCTGTCACCATCAAAGCACCATAGTGACTCACCACTGGATGAACCCAGGGCATATCCTGTTGACCCCCTCCCCCTCCCTTAGCAGGTCTCCCACTACCAGCCTGGTTAGGGTTATACTCCAGCTCGTCATTATTGCTATATCCAGAGGTTGCCTATTAGCGAACGAAGCAACGGCAACTTAGCTTCACTGGGGAAGAACCGGGTTAAGCCAGCTGCTGGCTCCTGGTCTAATCACTCTTCAGCAGCTCTCCTAGCTGGCTGGGTGCTTGCAAGTTCCTGAACTGATCATATTGACCTTGTGTCATCCAATGGCATAAACAGTATGTACCCAGTGAGGGCTGTTCACTGTGTGAATTGAGGGGACGAAATGTGCACTGTTTCCTCTTCCTGAATCTCTATGTAGGGCTAGTATGCAGACGCTTGAATCAAGTAGAGAAAAAGATGGAAAAATGACCTCTAAAAACATGTGTATGCTTGGACTGTAAGGTATACCACTCATCCAGACAATTACTTAAGCTGGAAGGAAGCCCTTCTACAAGTCATCCTGAACTCATAACTAATCCCAAATATGAATATGATCGTTAGTCAGTGCTTAACCCAAGGAACGGTCTTTGTTCATGATGAGGTACACAGCAAGTTAGACTAATTGTTCTTGCACTCTCATTAGTCACCAAAATTAATTAGGTGTTACTGTCAGGGGCAGTACAAAACCCAGACAGGCAATCCTACTGCTGTTTGGCACACCACAGAAGGGATGGTGGTCAATGGCCTATGAGACTTTTTCTGCTCCCCAGCTGAGTAACACATCCATAATCCTTTCCATACAGTTGTCAGGACAAAAAGAAAATCTACAATTGAATTTGGGCCATCGTTGTACTTATGCAAACCAGACTCTGGTCACACAGACTCTGTATCTGTGCGTGGACAGTGACACCTTGCGTGCAGAAACTCTTAGTGAATCTAGGAGGAACTCTCACATGAGGTAACATGATGAATCAAAGCTTGGATAGCCTGTCAATGGAAAGGCACTGGAAAAATCATGAAGCAGAAACTGAAGCTGTCACTTATTCAGTGAGCCAAGGCCATACTGTCTGACACTACATCGTCTCGTATAAAAACATTCTTCTCTTGCTTTGTCTTTCACTGACATCCTACTGGATACACCTTAAGCTCCCGGCCAGCTGTCCTGTCAGGGTTCAGCCAATAAAACTGACAGCGCCTGTTCATTTAATGTGGAAACACCTCTGGCTCACCTCTACTTCAGCCATTGAAAAAGGGACCGGGTGGGGGTCAGCAAGCTCCAAAAATGTTGGATTTTGCACACCCTGCCTTTCTATTTTTTTTTCCAGATAGATACCTGTGCATTGACTTTCCTGCAGAAACACTGAGCTCCACCCTGAGACACTGACCCAGGTAATCTTGGAACCATTTTGGCTCCAGAGATAAAGATACTGCCTTCCAGATAACTTGAGAAGGGCATCTTTGTAACAAAATGACTGCACCCGAACAGGGCAATTTAAACACTTAATGCATGAGTGAAAGACACGTCACAAAACTTCAGTAGCAAAATTTCAACAGCAGTAATGTCAATAGAAAAACTGTCAGATGCTTCTTTTTAATATCATGCCCAAATAGTCTGTTACCTCCAAAAGGACAAAAACTCTCCATGGATTTTAAACCTTTTTTATTTACAAGAAGTGAGAAAAATGTAGTTTCTTAATATGGGTTACTAGTGCAAAGTTATATGGTCACTCTGAAACTCAAAATATGCATTAGAAAGAAAAAAAAAAAGACTACCCAAAAGATTAAACAGACAATGCCTCTGCATCAGAACAAGCAAACAAGCACACCCTCAGCATCTGGGAGAGACTTTTCAGCTTTTCCAGGGTGGGAACTGCACTTTAGATGGAACTGAATGGAATGAGCTAGCTAGCTTGCACCTGGGATTATGTAACACATGGGTCACGATAGCAGAGAATGCTAACTGCTATCTGCACACATGCCACCCTGGCCCACAAGATCTATACCGATACATTCTTCTGAATCCATTTTTTGTGGTCAGATATCGGACAGACTGATTCACAAAGTGCCAAACTACAGATTTGTCAAAACCCACCACACCTTATGTCACAGCCAAGAGAGGACTGGTGTGAATCAGAATTTTCCCTTTCACGTAACGGACATGATGCAATATTGGGAAAAATTCATTACAACCTAAATAAGGTGACCTGGTTCAGTGCACTGCACTTCCCATTTCTCCGGTTTCTGTACAGAATCAGTTGTCAGAATGCGTGAGCAGTGAAGCACGGTCTCTGCAGGGAACCTCTAGAAGAAAAACAGCACTCAAAATGCAATATCTGTGGTCTTAAAAATGCATGGATTCAGTAGTCTGGTGATATTCACACAGGGGGTGAGAAATCTCACCAAAAAAAAAGAAATCTCAAAGCTCCGGAATCCAGTCAGCCCAAACGAAACGGCAACTTTCAAACTGTTAAAAAAAAAAAAAGCAGAGGACCAAAGAAATGTCCAATTTCTGCTTGAAGAAAAAAAAATTCACTTTGGAGACCATGTAAAAGACGCCTGTCATAAAGTAACTGGGTCCTTTTACTTGGATGAAGATGCGATCATTTCCGGGAGAGATTCAGTGTGAGGGGACTTTGACAACATCACAACAGCACTCTACCTTGCAACAATCACAGAACAAATGTCTCTACACAAGTAGGAGGAAGATGATGACGATTCAGAACATGATGTGTATTTTATTTTAACTCTTCTTTTTTTTCTTCTTCTTGAGAGATACTACTTTTCTTCCTGTGTGTTCTCTCTTGGCTGGATACAGTTCATAGTTTTGAACTGGGCTGGAGGTCAACAGTCACGCCAGCTCTGTTCCACGATGGCAGAGACACGCTTCTCATACTCCCGCTTGTTCTCCTGGTACAGCTGGGCTGCTTGGCTGTTGGCTGGGCTGTTGGGGTTTGGCTCATCCAGTAGAGACTATCGCAGAGAAAATAAGCACAGTTATGATCACAGGACATACATATCCACTGATAACACAGCCCTGGGCACCCAGGGAACATCTCTGTCAGCTTCCACAGAGCGCTTTTTAAGTGCTAGCATCAGGGTCCCATTTCATTTCAATTTGTATTCACTGACCATCTCAGTAACCCCACATGAATTTACTGAATATTTTGGGAAACAACATTGTCATAACATCATTGTCATAGATAACAGATACACAGAGTTTTTACAGAGTTATGTAACTGGTCCAATAGATGTGAAATCTAACTATGCTGAAGTTGTTGGATATGATGGGTAATACTATGAGTGTAGGACAAAGGCCAGGGAGCTAGTCTTGTAGCTCAGTAGTGGTAGCTTTGATTCCCTGAACCGGCTCTACAGTTACATCTTTGCACATTCTATTTAACCCAAATATTTCTGTAACTGCAGTTGTAAAAATTGATGGTATATTAAAAAATGCAAGCTATGCAGGTTGTTTTGTATAAGGTTGTCTGATAAAATCTGTCCGCAAGTTGCTTGTTATTTGAAATTTGAGGTGTCAAAAGCATGTTACCTGTATAGAGGTTAAGATTGAAGAAACATCATAGGTTGGACTCCAGCGGTTCTGAAGAATATCCAAACATATACTACCATCTGCATAGACTGTGATACAAAGGAAGAGAAATGTTTTTCATGAATTAAGAGAGAAAATACAGTATCTGCTTTAGTGAAGAGCATGGAATGCAAGTCTCCTTTTACACACCACAACATATGATTTTGCACATACCCAGGAAAACATACTCATAAAACATTAATGAGTAGAACTCAGGAAGAATGGACTGTCATTACCAACCTTGAAGAAAATATGTTCTTACCATTAGGATGAAACATTTTGGAAACAAAGCGAACTGTTGGAGGTTTATTTGGATATTCTTCTGTGAACTCTATTGTGAGCTTGAAGGTACCTAAAACAAGGACAGGGGAAGGAGAATCAACTGAAGAAAAGTCATGCAGCACAATAACTCAATGCTATTGGTGGCTGAAACAGCCAATAGGAGCCTTGGTGAGGACCTGAGTCCTGCAGGGGGGCAGGTGAATGAAATTGGACTGGGATGGATTAATGGATTTATCCCTCTGCTGTTCTCAGTTCAGCATTGAGGTAGGTTATCTACATGATCTCGATTACCATTACTTTAGCTGTATGAAAAAGTACTGAAAAAAAGATCATCCAAGCAACCATTTAACTCAAATCCGTTGGTTTTAACTAGATCCCATAATTCAGCATTCAAACACCTTTGGTCAAAGAAATGCATTATTTTTCTTGAATTTAATTGTTACTAGATCATTTGAAAAGGGGATCTTGCTATTTGTGAGAAAATGATGTTATATGTAAGCTTTAATTATTTTTCCAAATAATCCAGTAAAAAAGATACGCTGGTAAAAGCAGATCTGTGATGTGACTGGACAGTCTCAAAAGCGGATACCTTGGTCAAATGCCACATATAGCACACTCGGTTTGTTTGCATTTGCTCATATACAGTATAAGCAGAAGCTGACTGACAAAAGGCGATTCTCAATTTTAATTCTGCCCACTACATACTCGGTGGGGTACAACACATTGTCTAAAAATTGTTCCTTCACTATAATTCTTTCACGGTGCAGAAAAATTAGTATTTTTAGTACACAAGTTTTCAAATAATGCTAAGTGTCCAACAGTCATACAATACAAGCCAGGTACTAGCACTGCAGTCCAAAAATAAACAACAGCAGCGGTACCAAAGTGGTTCCACATTTACTTTGTCCTATTATTAGCAGATGTACTCGTTAATGGAATGTGCCATATGAAACAGACACATATTCATACTCTGGTGCAGATTTCTATCCAAACCCCTCATGGTGCAGGATTCTCCCTGTTTCTCCCTCTGCATGGCATCAGACTGAAACTGTATCCCAACACCATACCATCCTCCTTCAGCCAGCTGGCCCAGCACAGTTACTGAGCTACAACTGTGCAACTCCTGCAGCTGGGGCAGCCAGACCGCATGCCAGACCCGAATGGCCAGAGTGCCTGTCGAGCAATGAGGCAGGGGTTTCCCTGGAAACTGAAATCCTCTGTTAGAAGGCAGCGCTGTGCCAAATTGTGAATCTAACTCCCCCTAGAGGAGAGAGAGACTGCCTGCACAGCCACAGTGCTGCTCTCAGGCTGAGAGCATTGGCCCATGCATGATAGCTACAGTTTCCATTCCCCCAAAAAAATCCCACTGGGACAAGCCTGTCTGCTACTTGTGTGCACATATGCGTGTGTGTGAGAGAGGGAAAGAGAGTGTAAGGAAAATAATTGTGTCTTTGTGTATGTGTGTGTCTGTGTGTACAGTCTGCAGCCTGCTAATGTTAAGCATGTCACCAGAGAGCCCCCATATGAGACTCATACAAACCCACACAGTATGCAGCCCGCTAATGTTAAGCATGTCACCATAGAGCCCCCATATGAGGCTCATACAAACCCACACAGTATGCAGCCCGCTAATGCTAAGCATGTCACCATTGAGCCACCATATGAGGCTCATACAAACCCACACAGTATGCAGCCCGCTAATGCTAAGCATGTCACCATTGAGCCACCATATGAGGCTGGTACGCTCCGAGGCACAAACAGCACCTTGCTGGAAAATGAACGCTGAGTGTGCCGAGAACAGCAGAACACACCCACTTATGGTGCGAGTCATGTGAGACCCAGGTCAGCTCCTTATTTCTGAATGCTCTGAGCTCCAGCTCTCTGTGTTAACACCCACAGCATGATACATCCTGTGTGGGCTGAAGGCAATGCTCCAATTCACAAGCTGCCACTACTAAGCAAACAGCAGCGCTGCCATGGACCCCTGTCCCCAACAGACTTCCTGCCAAAAGCTGATGGGTACATCTGAGCTGAAGGAGATACTAAAAGCCTGGGCCCCTTTCACACTGCACCGATGCATTTTATGCCACTTTTCATGCGGTTGACAAATCTTTTCCGTAAAGGAAGACTTAAAGGACTTCCGGCAGTTCAGGAAAAACGTAGCGTGGGCATTCACCAGACATAGTTACATAACCAGATAGGAAATCTGCTCTTCGTTTTGCTCTGAATCCCTGCCGTGACCCAATTCCCAGCCGTGACCCAGACGGCCCTCTCACGCCTGCCGCGGATTTAGTCTCAGCGCCACCGTGCTGCAGATTAAAGTTCAGTCCGCAGCATCATCTGTGCTCTTCTGATTGGGCAGAGTACCACCTGGTCACAAAAGCCCCTCCCACTTCCCTGGCCTGCCGTCACACATCTACAAACGCCACTACACCTCCACTACTCCTGGTTAAACATGTAAAATTGCAGCATTCAGCTTGTTTACTTGGCCACAGTTAAGTATGTTGTGCAACAAAATTACCCTTAGCTTAAAAAGGTAAAGTTCAAGGTATTCAATTCATCAGAATCTCAAAACTACAATATGGGAAGGCCATGGCAAGTCATGACTTCATCATGTAAAAAAACTTCAGCACACAGACGTACCATCTTCAAAAGGTGTTCCCTCGGGGCTGGAAAAAGAAAAGAATGCATTAATTATCAATAATTTCTTCACTTCAATTTACATGGGAATTTCACAACCAATTACAACAACATAGTTCCAAGAGTTATACCATTCGACTTGCACCCTGTTGCATTTATTCTGCAAACCTACTAATTATACATAACTCAACACATGCACTACGCAGAGTTAAAAGCATCCAAACGGAGGCATTGCAGACATTACTTTCACAGCCATAATACCCTTAAAAGAACTGAATTTAAACAGCCTTTCCAGCACTTAGTTTGGGGCAATAATTAAAGTTCTATATGAATGGCTCTACTAAAACATAAAGATAACATGCTGGAGATCAATCTGTCTGAATGGATAACTAATGTTATAAAAAGCCAACAATCGGAGAGATTATATTTATTAACAGATGTACACTTGAAAGCACGCTTCCGAGCACATAGCTAGTACAGCTACTGCTTTTAGCAACACCGAATGGTTCTTATTTTTTCACCCTACAAAACGGGCTGCAAAATAACGTTCTTACCACACGACAGGGGAAATTACCTATTGTTCCCTTGATTTAGCTTTAGATAGCAACTGCGAGAGGGCTACTTACCCAAATATTACTGCATTCCAGACCATGATATTATTTTCAGAGGGAGCGCCACTAACTCCAGCTGGGGGGTCTTCTTGAAGCCTGTGAAATGAATGTAAAATGTTCCATGTAAGATATTTCAACAAAATCCTCCACATTTCCCCAGACAACAGCTACCCCCACGACATAACCTTCGTGGTACCGGCCCTGACATGCCCGGCGAAATTTTCGTCGCTAGCTCTCTGTCAAGTGTAGCTGGCTCGCTAACGCGTTAGCTACAATATTTAAAAAGTCGCCATGTTAGTTGTAGATGTACAAAATGCCCGAGAAAAAGACTTGGTTATTTTTTTTCTACCGCTTACCTTTTAAAATCTCTCATTAAACGCCGTCTAGCTGGAGTTGACATCTTCGTGTAAATAAAAATGAAAACTGAAACAAAGTTTTCACTTCCTGATTTAAATAGACAATGTCACTTCTTACTATCTTCGTCAACCCCAGCACACAGCCGTCGCTACGTATTTCTACTGTCAGTCTGCCTATTTCCTAAGCCAGGATATGAGAAGACTTGGGACCATACCACTTCTGACGCGGGGAGAGGCGACAGAAATGAATTAAGTAATTGCAATATATCTGCACAATTTTGAATAATCTAATGTATTGTGACTTTCATTTTTTAGAGTCAACATATACGCAGTTGTTTGTGAGTCACTTACAATATTTTGGTTTTTGTTCCGATTAATGTTTTACCGGGACACCCTTCTTGTTTCTAACGTGAGATGGTCATTCTGCTGTTGAACTTGCAATCATTGCGTCACACGTTCAACAAGCTCGTCAGTACAGTATTAGCAGAGTAACAGCTTCTTCCTGAGCCATCTTTGGTACTAGTTTCTTTCTTAATTCGTATTAGCGCTCCGAATTGGTTGAACTGTCATGGATTTAGCACATACTTGTGGGGCAACAGCCAAGGGGACGTTTATTCTTCTCATTTAATGTCGTCACGGAACGTCAAAACTGTCTTCTCTGACCCACTAAATTTGCTTTAGGATGTATTCATATCAGTGTGACAAACTTGACGAATTAGTTTCTAATACCGCAAACGGTTCACAGCTCAGGAAGTTACTTTATTCATGGAGGAAAATTATTAACTAAATCTAATCTTGAGATAAGCAATATAAGCATTATGAAGCAAACCAGCCACTTCTAAGTGATTAGCTACAATTTGAAATAAAAAATGACTGAATTTACCAACGTATAATAAAATACTTTTATTATGAGTTTTTGACAATATTTAAAATGTGATATTAAATATCTTTCACATAAAATGTGACAATAGGCATATCATTTTACTAAAAAGTTGAAAGTTCCCACTAAAAAGTGTGAAAGACACCTGTAGCAGGACTCATGCATAAATTAAGAAAAAACAATGTGTATAAACAGCAATTCTCATGGCTCATCAAAATGAAAAAAAAAAATGCTACTTTCATATATATACACAAAACAGGATGTGGTTGTCTTTCACATTTCAAGTGTGGTCTTCATAGGTATTCAAGTCAATGTGCAAAATAAAAACTATGCATGCAATTCACTCGTTTACATAATTCACCAATTAAAAAGTTGTCTGTATACCTGTGAAAAACGTAGAACTACAGGAAAAACCAGAGTATACAGCATATTGATTATAGCTCCTTCACATCTTAAGTGATGTCATAGATGATATTGTTTGCAATACTTTGCAATTTGCTGAATGTATTCTTCGATAACCCTGAGATTCTACAAACTATTAACAAACATTTCACAGTTCATTTTATATGCATAGGTAAATGCAACTTAACGCTGAAATATTTTTTTAGACAAAAGATCATGTTGAAATCACAATCGCAGTTGTGACTGTATGGCTGTTGCGATTGCATGGCTGTTTTTTGTGCCACTCAAATAATGTTTGTACTACATTATAAACCTGCAAACATGTTTTTCCAGACATCCAGCCAAATGAAAAATATTGCCACTATTCAGTTATTAAAATGTAAGAAGTGCAAATATTGGAAGACACTACACAAGGCAGTAATGGCTTTGGTGTGACTGCTGTTCAGACAGTCTTGATCCATACAGGACTGTTCAGAAAAGCTATGACTCAGACACATTCAGAGAGGCCTCTCTGGGCATTAACCTCCTCAACAAGAGTGACAGCAGCATCTACAGGGAAAATAATAAAGAAACATCAAACACAACAATCTCCAATACTTCATTAAATCTATGATCGATTCAATTATGTGACATGTGGCAGAACATCATGCAAAGCAGATAAGTGCTACACTTGAATGAGAATTCTGCATGAATTCTGAGCTGTACGTTTTATATAACCCCCTCTCCCCCAACACACACACACACTCGCCCACTCACACACACACGACGCTACTCACGTAAACCAGCTTTTTATTCTCCTCGGTGTCCTGGAAGATCTTAAACACTGCCTCACCATCACTCTTCTTTAATAAGAAGAAATTTGAGCCTGAAGGAAGACAGAGCGTATGTTTGTCAGCATATGGGTGGCGATGACTGTTGGGTGCCAGTGAGAAAGACTATAACAGAACGACTAGTTTTCAAAATGAGAGAAAATGATGAAGATCATGATCGGTAGTCAATATCTACATACACAAAGCAGTTTTTTGTGTACTGTTTCTGTAAAACAAGCTGAAAATAAGCTCTATACTGTACACACACTGAAAATATGCAATGTTAAAATGGCACACAGGCCTTGGTTTGTAAACACACATAGCATGCTAACACATCCCATGCTGCATGGGGCAGTTAACTCGCAGCTAACTTAACACACGGCTAACTTAACGCATATCTGAACACAGCATAAAAACATGGCTGTGCATGCTAAACCTGGAGAAAATGGGAAACAATCAAGATACAATAAAAATTCCATTTCAATTCTGTCAATTCATGTAAAGAAAATAAGTGGAAGTCCCACAATATTAAAATTGTTCAGTTAATAAACTTTTATAAACAGTTATTTCCCTGAGTTGACTGGAACTTGGGTGTACATACATTTGGTGTTGATGAGTCGAAGGGCTCTCTCTCTGGTCTCACTCTTTTGCTCACTGGTTCGGTCCGGTCCCGAGACCGCTGGTACTCCCCCCGGCCACAGCTTCTCCCTTAGCCGATCAATGTAGGAGGCCATCTGGACCTCCGTGGGATTCATCTTTTTCAGGAAGCTGTTCACCTTCCTGGTGGTGGGCAGAATACAACGTTGTGAAAGACACCTGATTTGCTGCCAGCTGTGTGACATCAGCTGCCTTCCTTTCTGCTGCAGCTGTGATGAAACAAATGGCCACTATTTTTGTAAATATTGGAATGAATAATCTTTTTTTAAAAAGCTCTTACCTTTTCACTAATGGCATCATGGCTTTTAAAATGGTATCAAGTACATTCACAAGGAGTGAATGACCTGAGAAAAAGAGAAAAGCACTGATTTAAATACCATGGAAAACAACAATGAACTCGTTTACTCAAGTTCCCACAAGTGATGGGAGAATGAGGTGTCATGAGGGTGGGCGGAGCTTCCATAAATGTATCAAGCTGCATTGAGCCAATCATTTTTCTTCTGTGCAAAGCACCATCTTTTGATTGGTTCAAACATTAAAGCAACATCAGTCCCACATACGATAGGAATCATGAGGCCTCATTCAATAGCCTGAGATTTCCACTGTCACAGTGAAGAAGAAACAGAAGTAGTCAGCAAAAACCTGATATTTCTTTCAACAGATCGATTATTGCTTTGGTGGCTTCCTGTTCCGCCTGATTAACTTGCTTCTTATTTGGCTCTGATTCTGTCCGCCTCTGTGCCCTTCCTCCACTGGTTTGGCTCTTCAGTCTCTTGTTTTGAATCCCAGCAGATATTTTATTTAATGGATTGTTTGCCTTTATGCCAAAGGAGAAGGGGGGCCCGTCGATGGAGTCACGCTGCAGGCCTCTGTGGTTCTGGCTGGAGGATGCTGCCCTCACTGAGGCTTGATCATCAGAGGGATCTGAGACCGGCAGACTCGCTGCCTGGAAACCTGGAACATCCTCCTGGGTGTCATCAGTGGAACCTGCTGGCGGCCTGCCAGGACTGGGCGGAGGCCTGAGGAGGGCTCTGCAGCTGCTGCCGAGGTCTGCCTGCTCATCCTCTGGCCTGGCAGGGCCCTCAGACTCCACCCCCTCTGTGTCCAGGTCATGTGGCCTGGCAGGGCCCTCAGACTCCGCCCCCTCTGTGTCCAGGTCGTGAGGCCTGGCGGGGCCCTCAGACTCCGCCCCCACTGTGTCCAGCTCATCTGGTCTGGCAGGTCCTTGTACACTGACTTCCTGAGAACACAACAGCAAGTCATTTGCTTCTGTCAGCTCAACCTCTTGATAAGTGCTTGAACCTCTTGTAACCAACATGGACGTGTCTAGATCGTTTAGAACAAACAGATTTTATTCAATGACAATTTTTAGAACAATTTGTGCAATGGGCATAGAACTCTGTGGCTCATGCACCCCAAAAGCAGGCAAAATGGGCGGAAGGTATTTGAACTTAAAATGTACAATGTCATATTATTGAAAGGGGCAAAGTAGGTAAGTTCACGATCACAGTGAATTCAGGCTCACAATTTGAACATACTCAATCCATTTTTGCAATTTATTTTTTTACTATGTAACTGCATGATAGCATTTCACTATCCTTTGTGACTGATAAAAACTGACAAATGGACTACTTTGGTTTTCTCAGATGTTTTAGGTGTTTAAATTTGCAGTGTATAAGTATGTCGTTTTATAAGGGGCCTGAGGCACTATTGGTATTTGCTCCATGTCAGTTGGATCCTTGGATGAATTATTAGGCCTTATTAAGCAAGGTGTGTAGGTGCTGAAGCTACGCTGCGCTTGACTGTGGTATCAGTGTTCCACAGTCCTGGTCTGGGAGAGCTACAGCCTGTGCTGGCTTTGTTTCCTTCTTAAATTCCACCATTTTTTTTCACAGTAGTGACTGGAAATGAGTTTTCATGACAGCACAAAAAGCTCTGCTTGATTTATTTAACCTTTCCAACTGTATTTCGTATCTTGAAGTCAGCTGAAAATGGTTTTCCATAATGTTCTGGAAATGAATTTGTCATTTAAAGAATTAGCTTTTTGGCTATCAAAGTCAATTTTCTGACTTCCTGATAAAATGATGAGACATAAGGACCTGCATTTATCACAGGTGTGATGTAGCTAACTGGTTCAGTACATTACTGAAGGAATGAGGGTGTGCTCTTCTTCAAACTCCTATATCAGAACTGTCTGTTTCTACTGCATGCTATATTTCTTAAGGTAAAATCAGGAAGTACATTTGGCTAGACTGAATCTTCGCAGTGCTACTGTCTGGGATCAGGAGGGAGCAGCACAGATTTAGGTATAGAGTGCTATGCTAATGGCGTAGCATTGTAATGGCACATCCACTTATAGGGGTCACCTATGTGTGTATTCATTAGAAACAGAACCATAGCCTGATTGGACAACAACAATTCAGCAGCCCCATGCACTGCATGAGTTACAGACATTGTAGTTCTTTGAGCTGACACCAGAGGGCAGCATTGGCTATATAGGGACAACATCAGGTCACACAGCAAAGACAATTACTGGCCACCTCACTGGAGGGGTTGCTTTGCAAAAGAAATTGTTTGCATTCTGGGAAGCTAGTACTGTGGACAACACTAATGATGATAGGTGTCAAGTTACAAAAAAAAAAAGGATCACTGTGCTGCCCTTTTTCTAATTGTCTCTTGGACATTTACTGTTAAAATGTTATAGGTTTATACTACATTTTTGCATAATTAAACTTTGAATAAAAAGGCAGTGAATGCATACATAAGCTCGTGGCTATAAATTCAGTCGTCGTTGGACAGCAGACACTCAGCAGAGAGCCACAGAGAAACCAGAGAATTTCTCACTTCGAGTCACAGATAACTGATACCTCAGTGAGACAAAGGCCAGAATTTCAGTACTGTACGTGAAAGGGGACAACTGAGAGTGTGCTGCCTTTTGTCACTCTGCTTGTGTTATTTTACACATTCTATGCTGAACACAAATGTAGAGGTGATCTTTGTATATTCTTTATGGCAGGTTGAACACCAAGTAAAACATTAATGTTTAATACCACAATAAAACCAATAAATTTGTTGATGGAGAGAGAGAAGCAGGTCAATGTCTCTATGCACGTCACATACTGTAAGAGGAAGGCTTTCTATCCCCACGGCCTATGAGTTTGTATTGTTACTCAGTGGATTTGAGTGATATAAAGCCCCTGACTACACAGTTAATGAGAACATCAATTCTTCCCTTTCCTGTTGTCTTTCAAAATCACACATTTTGAGTGACCTTGCCAACTTTGGCTGTTTTGATAAATGTTTTGATAAATTTTGCTCTGGCTCTTTAAGACTTTAAATTTGAGAAGAGTATTTGGAGTTTTTTTTTTTTTTTTTTTAATCAAGGGGAAAGTACGACTCGCTTTGGTTTTATGCATCAATGATGAGAAAGAGCTTGATAACGATAAGGTGCCATTTTGGATTCTATTTCTAGTTTCACACCATGCCTAAAACTAAGCAGTCATTTAATTTCACAAATACACACTGTAAAGAACAGAATTGCAAATGATATGTGTACACACAGACACACACAGACACACACACATGCTGCTGACCTCGTCCTCCTCTGGTGCTGGGGTCAGGATGTAGGCCAGGCCGCTCAGAAAGCTCCACACTCCCCCATTGGGCTCCACTCCAGTCAGCAGCCGCTCCAGGGGGCACAGAAACTGAAACACCTCCAGGCTCTGGCCCTGCTGCCTGTCTCTCAGCAGCTCCTGTGGGAGAGAGGTACACACACACAAACCCACACACAAACACACACCACACACACACATAGACACCACACACAGAGACACACACCACACACACACACACAGAAACATGCACACACAAGTAAATACATTTTTCAACTGACTTCTTTCACTCAATCGTTCAGATAACTTTTTCTGAGCATTTACACCATCTCACAAGCATGTACACACATACACAGACAGGAAAGAGTCACATCAAATCGTGTCTATTTTTTCAGCTGTCAGATGATGTCTTCTCCCAACCTTTTAACACTGTCAGGCACACGTACACACAGTGTGCAGTGGTGAGGGAGGGACCATGTGTACCTGTAGGAAAGTTTCCAGTGAATCTCTGGCCTCCTGTTTAAACTCAGCGTTGATGGTTCTCTCCGTGCTCTCCAGCAGCTCTGACAGAGAGGGCAGGTTACCACAACCCTGTGAAAGACACACAACAGCTACTGTCCACACAGCTGAGCCAGCTCTAGAACTGACTAACTCTTTTCACCCTCCCTGTAATGTTTCACTGTTTGATGAAGGTTAACATACAGTGTGGCAGTATGTCATCAATGCTTGAATTTCACATGACATATTTCTCATTTCTAAAATTCAGAAATTATTTAGAAATGCAAGACATGAGACTTACCCTGTGTCCCAAAAGCACACTACATACTCCACACTATTGTGTATATGCTGTGTACTTTTCTAGAAAGTGCATGTTTTCACTAGTTAGTGTACAAGAATGAACACGCTTGATAGTATATTTTCCTATCAGGAAACGTGTCACCAGTGTTGATGATGATGCTTCTGCGTCCACCATTTTGTTCAAAATTTTCGGTTACAGGAGGCGCCTCCCTTTCCACTTCACATTGCATTCTGGGACAATAGTTTCCATGCAAGCCACACTTCAGATCGCCGCCATTGTTAGTGCATATACTTGTACTATCTAGTGCATAGTGTGTGACAAAAATTAGCCAAACTGCGTACTACACACTAAAAAAAAGCCTAGAAATAGGGCGTAGTGTGCTTTTGGGACACAGCATTAGTGTCTCTGTACAAGGGACATTATGTAATTACAAGGATTAAATATTTCTTACACCACTCTGTATTCAGCCATTGGAGGCTCATTGTTTTGTACTGATTG
The DNA here is from genome assembly GCA_019788955.1 of Albula glossodonta. NCBI lineage: Eukaryota > Metazoa > Chordata > Actinopteri > Albuliformes > Albulidae > Albula > Albula glossodonta. The sequence goes on along the minus strand of JAFBMS010002395.1, from coordinate 14,152 downwards.
GTTTTTGTGTAAAAAAGGCACAAAATATCTAACAGATTCAGATTTCAGGTCTTACATTTCTTTACAACAAAGCAATGTATAAGTACTTGTTCATTGTTTGAGCTTAAATTTTTACTATGCAGTGGACGATAGTTAGGGCTCATAAATGTCTTGGGCATCCTACATGGAGTACTGTTTCTGAGAGATGAGGAATGATTAACAGTCATTCTGTGCAGAGCATCACACCTGCTGCCATTTGACATGCAATTTAATCAGAAATAACCTGCTTATTCATTACATATAAAAAGTTACCTGCAGATTGTTGTGGAACTCTCAAACCTGCCTTGTACCTGCAGACCGCTGTGGAACTGTCACACCTGTCCCGTACCTGCAGATTGCTGTGGAACTCTCGGATGTCCGTTTGGGTCTTCTGCACGTCCCACTGCAGCTTCTCTGGGCTGTTGACCTCCTCCAGGTGAATAGTGAAACTCAACTCGGACTCGTCACTGTCTTCCAACACCTGAGATCCAGTGTTGCATGAACAGAAGATCCTTATGATCCTTTCATATTCATCATCTCATTACTATATCATTTCAAATCTGTCATCTCATTATTATATCATTATATCTATCCTTGGGCATCCAGGTGCAACGCAGTGCATGGTATTCTCTAGGCTGGAGGTAAGAGACAAGCCAAGATCAACCACAGATCTTCTTATCAAAAATTCTTATAACCCAGTAAAACTGTGGAAGATGAGTACGGTTATGCTGGATACATACAGCGCGTTTAGCGACTCACCTGTCTGACGGAGACTGCCCAAGTGCTGATACGCCACACCTCGTACGACAGCTTGAACTCGATCATATCCTCTTGGACAGTGGGAGGGTCCACATCACTGTCGTCCTGAACACCCCAAAGATGGAGGGAATACAGACAAGCATGCCAACCAATGAGATTCCGCAGCTGGACTTCAATATAAAAATTAGACAGACACTAGTGACCATGCTGGGGCTTCTGAGCACCTACTGCTACCGTCAGTTCACAATTTTTCAGTGTTTCTATCAGGTGACTCTGGACCTGCTCATACCATTCACTGAGTTCAGTGCTTTAGTTTTCACAACAGTGACTGAGGAGTTCGACTGTGTGACTGACAACAGTGATGAGTAATTGATTTGTTTTCATCACTGTTTGACTGTGTTGTCATTGATAATGGTGCCTTGTGAAATATGGAAAAAATTAAATTAAAATATGACTGGTGTCAGACTCAGAGCAGAAAAAGAGCAGAGTTTGACTTACGCTGTTAGTTTCATGCTGATTCTGACTGAAAAAGGCTTCCTCCTCCTCTTCAGTCTGAAGTGCATCTATCGACAGGGCCCTGAACTCAGGGACATTCTTCTCCTCTTTATTTTTGTTCTTTTTTCTAAAAAAATTGCTGAACTTTTCTTTTATCTTCTTACCTTGAGTAGTACATTGGATGTACAAATAAATACACACATCAAAAATTTTACACTTAGGTGGAATGGTCAAAAGTAGTGTAACAACAGTTTACTGCTGAGGCATAGCTGGGCACTACGGTTTGGCAGTGTTCTATAGTGTAGCTGGGCCACACGGTTTGGCAGTGTTCTATAGTGTAGCTGGGCACCACGGTTTGGCAGTGTTCTATAGTGTAGCTGGGCCACACGGTTTGGCAGTGTTCTATAGTGTAGCTGGGCCACACGGTTTGGCAGTGTTCTATAGTGTAGCTGGGCACTACGGTTTGGCAGTGTTCTATAGTGTAGCTGGGCCACACGGTTTGGCAGTGTTCTATAGTGTAGCTGGGCCACACGGTTTGGCAGTGTTCTATAGTGTAGCTGGGCCACACGGTTTGGCAGTGTTCTATAGTGTAGCTGGGCCACACGGTTTGGCAGTGTTCTATAGTGTAGCTGGGCCACACGGTTTGGCAGTGTTCTATAGTGTAGCTGGGCCACACGGTTTGGCAGTGTTCTATAGTGTAGCTGGGCCACACGGTTTGGCAGTGTTCTATAGTGTAGCTGGGCCACACGGTTTGGCAGTGTTCTATAGTGTAGCTGGGCCACACGGTTTGGCAGTGTTCTATAGTGTAGCTGGGCCACACGGTTTGGCAGTGTTCTATAGTGTAGCTGGGCCACACGGTTTGGCAGTGTTCTATAGTGTAGCTGGGCCACACGGTTTGGCAGTGTTCTATAGTGTAGCTGGGCCACACGGTTTGGCAGTGTTCTATAGTGTAGCTGGGCCACACGGTTTGGCAGTGTTCTATAGTGTAGCTGGGCCACACGGTTTGGCAGTGTTCTATAGTGTAGCTGGGTCCCTGGTTTGGCAGTGTTCTATAGTGTAGCTGGGCCACACGGTTTGGCAGTGTTCTATAGTGTAGCTGGGCCACACGGTTTGGCAGTGTTCTATAGTGTAGCTGGGCCACACGGTTTGGCAGTGTTCTATAGTGTAGCTGGGCCACACGGTTTGGCAGTGTTCTATAGTGTAGCTGGGCCACACGGTTTGGCAGTGTTCTATAGTGTAGCTGGGCCACACGGTTTGGCAGTGTTCTATAGTGTAGCTGGGCCACACGGTTTGGCAGTGTTCTATAGTGTAGCTGGGCCACACGGTTTGGCAGTGTTCTATAGTGTAGCTGGGCCACACGGTTTGGCAGTGTTCTATAGTGTAGCTGGGCCACACGGTTTGGCAGTGTTCTATAGTGTAGCTGGGCCACACTGTTTGGCAGTGTTCTATAGCATAGCTGGGCCACACGGTTTGGCAGTGTTCTATAGTGTAGCTGGGCACTACGGTTTGGCAGTGTTCTATGGCATAAACAGATGTCTGCAGTCTCTCTGCACAAGCTGACGTCATGTGACATCAAGCTGGAGAAGCAGTGACTGTCATCATATTTTTTTGTCTTTGCTAGACTGACAGCAGATATTACACAATTGAGAACTGCTTGTGTATATTACTGGGCATAATACAATAAAGGGCAAAGCATGAAACATTATGAGTGTAAAGGAGGGAAGTTACAACTTCACCTGTAATTTTTAAAAACATGATACGATTAATGCTTGCAATTCCAGAACAGCTCTTACACACCTTTCTTCTTGGGTTTGACATCACTGGTCTGGGAATCTTTGGTAAAATCTTCTATTCTGAAAAGATAATTCAACAAACAAAGATGATATAAGCACAAGAGCTATAAGACATCTTTGGAGGGGGGCAAAACAAAGACAGGAAGCTGTCGTTCACATATCAAAACCATTGTTTAATTCCAGACTTTTTACGGAACCAAGCAGGTCTAGAGCAGGGGTCTCAAACCCTGGCCTGGCGGGCAACAGGGTCAGCTGGTTTTTGTTTTCACTCTAAAAATCAGCAACCAGTAAAATGTTCGCCTGGAAAACCTGGATGTTCTAATCCCAGCCATGCTATTACCCACTACGGTCCATATTTTGCCCAGTCCATAGTAGAGGGTTGAGCCGGCTGAGGTTGTGGGACTTGTTGCTCTCTAGCGGCCACTCCTGGTCAGGCCGGGGACCTGCAGTGGTATTGGCGGTGCTGCTGCAGTTTAAACGCAAGCAGAAGTGTTGTCATGACAATCAGATGGATATGAGCCCACGGCTCTCCTCCTGCAGCCAGCAGGAAGGCTGCTGTGGTGACTCAACTAGTTTGCTTGATTTTAGAGTGAGGAAAAAAGAGGGGAAAAGTAAATAAATAAAAAAAACAGAAACCCATTCAAACTCAAAAAACCAGGTAAGGTTTGGTAACTTACCCCAATAAACTGCTTTCACATATTAATAAACTGTTAGTTGATCCGCTAAATGAAAGCCAGTAGATCCAGTGACCCTCCCAAGGTGGGAGAAGGGGACCCCTAGTCAAGAGATTACAGTGCCAGGCTTAAACCTTTCAGCAAGCCTTGCAAAAACAATGCTGCTGAGAGAAATTACTCTCCCGACTTTTGAGAACATAACATATAATATTTCCTCTAATAATTCCTATCCAGGCAGGTCTCCACCAAGCATCCACATTACAGGACTCAAGGAGTGACGTGGACTAGGACATGTTCCAGTTGAGCTCTGCTGACGTCAACGAGTTTACAGAAGTGGTGATGTGCTTCATATCCAAGCTGACAGACAATATCATTAACTCAAGGTTTCTGGTTTGGAAAGAACTTCACAGTCACCATGGGTTACAAGCACAACCAGCAAGGCTCTGCAAGCACGCACCACTGCCTATGAAAGGCTCAGTCCTGGAGATATGCCACTGTACAAAGCGGCATCTCACAACCTAAGGAAAGCAGTGAAAGCGGCTAAGAGGTGGTGCAGGGACAAAGTGGAGGATAAACTGTGCAACCGTGATAGTAGACGCATGTGGCGATCGGGCGTTCACAGATTATAGAGGATGTACACACACCTCGGCTGATGTGGACTCCTCACTGGTGGAAGATTTAAACACCTTCTATGCACATTTCGAGGACAGTAGCGCGAATGCCAACACTAATAGCACTGCTATTAGTGTGGAGGTGGAGGTGCTGTCATCACAGGACAACAACCTGGACCAGAATGTCTCCAAGTCCAAGGAGATGGCGATGGACTTCAGGAGGGAGAAGGAAAGGATCCACTTCACACCACTTAGGATCAACAGGACCCCGGTAGAGGCCGTGAGCAGCTACAGGTACCTTTGAGTTCACATCTCTGTGGACCTGACATGGTCCACACACATCTCCAGCCTGGTGAAGAAGGCAAGGCAGCGCTTGTATCACCTCAGGCGGCTAAGGAAGTTCAAGATCTCCAAGGCGCTGCAGAAATCCTTCCACTGCGTCACAGTAGGGTCTGTGCTCTCTGGAAGCATCACTGCCTCGTACACCAATTACAGCTCTCAGGACTAGAAAGCCCTTCACAGTGTGATACGATGCGCCGAACACATCACCAGGACAGCACTGCCCTGCCTCCAGGACATCAACGCCAAGCAGTGCAGGTCCAGGGCAAACTGGATCATCGAAGACTTTCACCACCCCAACCACAAACTGTTTCAGTGGCTTCCCTCTGGCAAGCGTCTCCACTCCATCAGGGCCAGGACTGAGAGGCCGAGAAGGAGCTTCTTCCCAAAGACCATACGGTCATAAACACTTAAAACCTCATACAGCTCGCATCCTGTACTTACTTTGCATTTTGCGCTTTGCATCTTTTTGAAGCTCAGCACCTTCACCAGTTACACTAATACCTGTACATTGTTTATGACTGGCACCTTACTATTTATCTTTTTTGCTTATCTTACTGTTTTACACTATGTTTATCATGTACGTATAGTTTTTTTATACTTTTATTCTGGATATAGCTATACATTTCTTTTTTATTATTATTTCATTGACTTTTGTTATTTAAGGTTGCTATTTGAACAGTTTTTGGAGTTGTTGCAACCCTGTTTTACTGCTGTTCATGTACAGTTATGCACATGACAAATAAATCTGTTGAATCTTGTCTAAGGGGAGAGTGTTGAGATCTTGGGTCTCTGAGAGCACTCACATGTCTATGTCCCCAGACCCCAGAGGGGTGAGCGTGTCCTCTCTCTTCGGCTCCTGAAGGTCGTCCATGGGGACGGACAGGGTCATGCCGTCCAGCTGGCTCACCACCAGCTGGTTCAGGTTGTCTGGATCTGAGAGCCAGTTAACCAGCGGCTCCAATCCTGGGGAAGGCCACACAATAGCAACGACACTCATATTAGAGACTTAACCTCACGGGAAGGAAAATATAAGTCATGACATGTCTTGCTGAGATGGACAGACATGGCCAAATCACTACTCACAGACGACTTCCTGGACTCTTGATTTAAAGTGTTTAACTGAAATGAAGCTCTCTAAACTAAATGGAGGTTGTAACAGGACAGGCAAAAATGAGTCAAAAGCTTTTCTCCACAGCTCATTCCTAAGTCTTGGAAGCTATGTAATGTAACTGATCAGAGCAGAGACCGGATGGCTTTTGGTGGTTAAAACAGTGTTCGGATGGCGTTATGATTTTTGAAACAGTGACTGGATGGTGTTGTAGTCTTTGAAACAGTGACTAACTGGTGTTATGGTGGTTGAAACAGTGATTGGCTGGTGTTAAAGACGGGAGGGGCTTGTAACGGGCAGGCTGTGTACATGGTGGTGCTACCTTTCAGAGCCATGATCTCAATAAGGGCGCAGCGAGTGAGGTCCTGAGTGGCCAAGGAGGTGGGGAAGAGGTTATGCACCAGGGCTTGGGAAAACACTCTGAGGAACTTCATGTCATCTGCCCTGGAGTGAAGTGGCTGCGCTCTTTCTCCCACACACACACATACACACACACACGTACATACACACAAAAAGACAGATAGACATATACATGCACACACATGCGTGCGCGTGTTAATCACAGGCAGAACTCACAGAAAAGCAGGGTCGCTTTAAAGCTGTCTTGCAGTATCAGAGCTAACTACCATATATAAACACACACTGAAATAACACACTGAGGTGGAACTGAAGGACAGATTACATCATCATTACCATATTACTTTTACAAGTGAGGTTTAACCTCAAAAAACACCCTACATTCTTTAACACCGCATGAGCTGCTAGTCCAATGTCCAGTGTATCCTCATCAAGGCAAGAAGTCACATGTCACATGACAACTGTCTTCAGACACAAGATCCTATAATGGAAAGCAGGACACTGTCCTATTTTAATCTCAAATGGAAGAATTCTACTTCCTACAACTGTATTCTGTGAACACAATGGCCACCTGTATGTTGTGTAAATATTTAGAGGTAATATCAGTCAGCCCTGACTGATCACAGGTTAAATGGGCTTTACAGAGGGATCAGTGACAAGATCAGGGAGTGGTTCGCTCAGCAGGAGAACACACTGTCAACAGTGCCACACACACTAGATTTCATTTGTATTTGTATTTGTACAGACTCAAACATAACAGTGCTTTGGGACTGCAGTGTTTATTATAACCGGTTCAACCCCTCACTGTTTAACAAGTGGCAGCAGCACACAATCACAGCATAACTAAATGAATACCACAGCTTGGTTACCACTGACCCAATCAAAACTCAGTATCTGCTGGTTCTCCAGGTTTCCCTCCAATCAGCAGTTAACTTAGACCCCTCACGTACAGTGTGTCGACCCTTTGGCTGATCAGAGACCTAATTGAGCACTGAAACACACCAAACACAGCAGACACTGCAGGCCCCCAGCCCTGGATTGTGCCAGCGCTGCTGTATATAGTGACCGTTCTCTGTAATTACAGTTCACAGCTTCACACGTGAAAATCAGTGACTGTCCATCTCCCGTGTGATACCCAAGCACTGCTTTCTGTGACAGCGCAGTGTGTCTGTGCTGTACCAGCCTATAAGAGGGCGTTAAAGAGGAGAAGCGGGCAGTTACACTTTTCATATACAGGCTGTGTTCAGCCTGGTGTACCAGCACGATGCCAGGCGAGCTTTCAAAAAGAGAGGATCAGGAAGCCCCCCTTCTGTGCGCAAAAGCGAGGCTAGCCACAGCCTGGCCAAGCAGCTCTGCCCAACCTGATCCCCTCCTGCTTCCAGTAGCACTCTCTGCTTTTAATCGCTGCTTACAATCTGCCCAATCTTATCATATGTTTAACACTCAGGACTGTGAGTACATAAGGCTAATATACAGCGCATAGCAGGTAATAAATGGCATTTTTAGGAGTAATTTCCCAATTACAGTACAGTTCAATGACCCGCTAAGTGCCTCTGATGTGACTCTTCAGCACTGATGAGCTCTTCTTTAAAGAGCATCCCCTGGGTCGGATGACTTTACTTCTGTATCTGCACATGCTCAGTACTGCTGCTGCCCATTCTGGGATGTGACAGATAATGTGCGAACAGCAAAGAGGAAGTGGCGTGTGTAAAGAGGAGAGCATGTACTAACGGCTCAGTATGGATAACATGAACATGCATCTACGAATGTTAAGCAATGGGGATTACAGATAGACACAAATCTGCTGAGGCAGGGGAAACAGCCCTTTCCAGCCTTCACTTTGCTGGATAAGAGTGAAGTGCACCCAACATCCTGCTAACAAGGCAATAATCAGATACTTCCTCTGAAAAAAAACCATTCATCCTGTGATGAATAACTGACCTATGAGAGTGCTGGGAAAAACCAAACACACTGCAGGATATTCAGTACAGAGCAACCTTACACTGTGATAGGCTGAGGATATTCAGTACAGAGCAACCTTACACTGTGATAGGCTGAGGATATTCAGTATAGAGCAGCCTTACACTGTGATAGGCTGAGGATATTTAGTACAGAGCAGCCTTACACTGTGATAGGCTGCCTCTGGAGCAGGGTTAGGCAGATCTGTCCCTGGGGGGCTGGTGTGTATGCAGTCTTTCATTTCCAGCAATAACCCCAGCTCAACCAGCTAATCAGCTGCATACTGCAGCACCAGCTCACTGACACATTACACCAAAGTGAGATGTTTCAAGCTAAAGGCGTGTGCAGCTGTCATTCACACGACTGTCAGGAAACGCAGCTGAAACGGTTGCAAAGATGATGGAGCTGATGAAGTCATGAAGAGCAGAAGCTGCAGAGCGGCCGCCGTCCTGACCAGCACTTACCTGCCAGGCTGCTTGGCGGTGTGGAGATGATGAGTGAGGACGCGGACGCAGTCCACCCCGACAGAGCTGACCTCCACATCCCTGGCTGTCAGGATGATGCGGTCAGCGAGCAGGTCCAGCTCCCTCTCCAGGGCCCTGTGTAGGGGCTGACCCTCCCTGGGCTCAGGGGCGCTGTACCACGACAGGACGAACTGAGAGTACATGCACTCAAACACTGTGGGAACATGACACTTCCATGTCAAAAACATACACACGGTGTTGCCATAACAACAGCAGTTCAGACTGTGCCTCACTGGGGGGGACACTGCTTCACAATTTCATCCCTGTCACCAGCATGACGCTTTCATCCCTGTCATCGGCCGTGACACCCTCACGTTGGTCATCAGCCATACTGTCTTTTTTAAAGCACTTTGTTGGTTAACGTTCAGATATGCTAAATGCATCGTAAGGCTAAACTCAAAAACCACTTAGTGAATATGGAAACCACAGTTAAACCACATCCTTCAGAAAGTTTGCCATTGTCATCCTTTCATTCTTTGCGATCGTTCATGCACTACAGAAACTCCTGTTCTACTAAACACAAACCACATGATTCGCTTTGTCATTCTCACCGTACTGTTCATCTTTTTATCATCACTGATTTGTCCCATGGGTGCAAAGCAGAGGCACTTCTGTGGGGTAGGTACAGATCTAAACAATACCACTGAGCAAGCATGCTCTCAGAGCAAAAATTATTCAGCTCATTACTACAGCAACCTAAAGAGACTTCAGAAAAGCTCTTACATAAACACAAAATGATGTGGGCAATTGCCTTGGAAACCACAGCATACAATTGCTTTATTTTGGAAAGAGCCATCCAACCAGAGACCTGTTTCTTGTCCTGATAAAACATGTGCACCATCTTACCCTTTTGAAGAGACTTCTTCACATTTGGGCACAGTACTTCCTGTGGAAGTTCCTGATTTGTGTTGACACTATCAACCTCATCAGCAGTATGTAAATCGTCTTCTGCATCCTGTTGAGTTTACAAACAGTTAATTTAATTCACTTTCACATAAACACATAATTACTGTAATTAAAAGAAAAACAAAAAGAAAAAGAAATGGGGGGGGGGGGGGCAAAACAATGAACCATAATTCACTGAAATAACTCATCGTCATAGTAACACGTTTCATTAATCGTAAGCCATGCAGGACTCTGCCAAGACACTGACACTGTTTACCGAATCAGTTTCCCAGTACAAAACAAACAACCCAAGTTGTTATGCTAATATCCCTGGGAAAGTGCAGATATCTCAAATAGCTCACGGTAGCTCGCACTTCTTAACAGTTACATTATGACATCGCAACAGGAGTGAGTATTCCAAACAGTTCCACAACGTCGAAATAATGACAGTCACAAATTATGCAGTTACACTTTTTGTCTCTTCTTTACCTTACGTTGCGTATCCTCTGGCAGTTGATCCGTCTGAGTGCTGGTTTCGTGCAATATGTCTGTACTGACACGACTGCGAGACAAAAAGAACAGAAACGTACAGAATACTGTTTGGATTGTAAAACCAAGGTCAGGGAAGCCCGAAATCAACCAGAAGACAACGGCGACAGAACAAAGCCACAGGTACATTTCTAAGGTGACTCAATGCGTCCTGATGCCGCTAAGTCTGTTTTTCGGTATCGTGCTAATTCATCCCAATCCAAACTGGTTGCTGTTTCGTTTCTTGACAATTCCTGTCACTTAAAAGAGGTAGTGTATCGCGCACTGTGCGTTCTTTTCAAACCAAGTGTTTTCCCGGAAGGAACAAATATGACAAAAAACCCTCGAAGATCACCAGTGTAGCACCTGATTGGCTGGGGTTAAAAGAGATCGGTTTTCTCTCCACTCCATCGTATGTTACCGATTATGTAGACTACGTTCAAACTCTGACTCCGATGCTGCATACTAGGAGACAGCGCTAACATAGAAGGAATCATGTGGGTATAGCATTTATGAGTATATATTGTTGATATTGTTCACTGTGTCTGTTGCCATATATGTTAGAAATGATATGTTATATATTCTATATGTGCAAAATACCATGCAGTACAGATAATATTCATTTAGTCTGTATCAGAACCTGCACACGGTTTCATTCCATTCAACAACTTTTATTGACTTTGCAACATATACTGCAACAGACACAGTAATCAATTTCACAAACACACTCATACTCTACACTACCTTTTCACATCTACCTCCCATTGAAACCTAACAAACCACTCTCACTCTCAGTGAAGAAACCCACAATCAAAAATGTCAGCCTCGGTCATGGTTAGCTGCTGCGTCATCAGCCAGCAGTGGCCTGCGTTGCGGAGACACAAGGGTGAAATTCATTTTGTCAGATCTTCAGAAAATTACAACAACAAAGCAGCTGTGTGGAACGATAAACCACTCAAGCCAACCAAATCTACCCTCAGAAATTTGTAGGCACCAATCAGAATGCAGGAAGTAGTTAATAAACACATCTGGATGCCCTATCAGAGATTGAGAGCTCCACGAAGCTCTAAGCAGATTGTTCCAAAACTTAAGGGCTGTCACTGAGGAGGAATAATCTCCCTTTCTCTTTAACCTACAAATTTAAACAGCCAGTGGTCTTTTATCTGCTGATCTACATGGATGACTAGTTTTGTAGGGAGAAATATCATTATATCCACTAACACATAAAGCATCTTAAACATGAGGAAGTGTCACAGGGGTAGTAATACTGCCTCTTCTCCAATTGGCTGTCAGTCCAAACCCTGGAGGGAACACATATACCATCCTTTGTTATTGGTCACCCTAACACCAAGGTTGAAGAAGGAGGGCAGAACTAGGTTCCTGTGAGTCCCAAACGGTGAAATGTTAGGTTGAGATGTTGGAAGTTAAGAGGTTCTGGGTTTAAGCCCTTTTGTTTTTTCGCTATAGCTTTTGTCAATGTAGACACTGAGGTTGAATACTGAGATCAGACGAGTAACAAACAGAAACTCTGGACATTGACCTTAACCTGCAATAATATTTCTATGGATTGCATATGAAGATATGGCATATGTATGTTTTAAATGAGGCTTCTCAGGAACCTAAGCAGCTCTGTTCCTCCTCTCCCGTTTCAGTCTGAACAGCACAAACATAGAATAACATATGAAATCAGAGGGGGTCCTAATTGCTTAAAGGAGGATGTCAAAGTCCAGTGCTGGAGGGCCAAAGCAGGTCCTCATGCTCTAATTCCTTCTTTTTCAATCTTTTTTTGAGGAGCTGTTTACACAATATTTTACAGCTGGATGCAAAACGGTTTGACACAGGTACAAAGAAAATGACACTAACCGCCTAGCTGTGAGAACAGATTGCAAATGTTCGTCTTGTGTTTATTACTACCAAGGCAAGAAGAGACCAAAATTGTACTTGCCGTTGAGTAAATACCGCAATTCGCTGAAAATCCTAAATTTTGTTGGAAATCATGATTTTCCTGTCATTTAATACCATTGCCAGATTGTATCATGAATTTACAAAGTTAGTTTTAATGCAGAACATATATACAGGTACAAACTGGGTGTACTGTCCTTCAATAAACTGAGCTCTGTCTCAAGGGTGACACTCTGTGGTTCAATTGGGTAACTGCACTTGCCTCTGCACTTAACATTGGAGCGAGGCTGTGCAGGAGAAGCACTGCAGACACTTGTCTTGATTTTATTTGGAGAGGCAAAATCTAATTCAGGATAGGTTAAACATTCGATTACGTAAACAAATCAAGGACAGAACATGTACGCCTGCTTTCTTTAAGAAGGCTATTGAGTACATTGCTGCGTCTTACAGCACACTACGACCACCAACTCAGCAAAACGTCACTATGAAAATGGCAAAAAAGGGAAATTGTTTAATTGTATGACCGCTGCACATCAAGTACTATTGCCATGTCAGGGTCCTAAGAAATGTCATATCATTTTACATAAAACGAGTAAAACCAAAGGGTTTTTTAAAGTATTTAATGGCAAAGCACAAGTCCATTGGGGAAGACGCTTCCGCCTGTCCCTGTATCTGACCTGCAAGCTGCATTGAAAAACATAACTACAAAGAAAAACAGTAAAAGTCAGATTCCAAGTTTTTGATGAGTAGAGACATAAGTATCTGAAAAAATAAAGGAACTGAAGAGATATGGGAGGAAGCAGCAGTTCCGCTCACAGCATTTTGATGAGTTCATAAAATTATTCATACAATTTCATTTCTTTAAATGAAGCATCATTAAGGCTTTCCTAAATGGTATGCATTAACTCTGAAAAATGGTTTACTGAAAATGTCACCACAGAAATAGACAAACACACTTCACCCACACCACAGAAAGACACATGCACGCCACCTGCGTCTGTTCGAGCTTGGTCTTCCTCTGCCGCACTGATTCTTGGGAAATTCTTCAGGGGAACAAACAGGAAGTACACCAGCACTTGGGGGAAGTTGTCTTGATGCCGACCTATTGATCACTGAAACCTGCTGGAGCCACACTGCCTTCCAGAATGCACTTGAAACTCACAGAGTTAATTACTGATTCTCCCCGTTTTTCCCACCCTGAACACAGCCAAGCTGTTTAGTACACCACAGCAACCTGCTCCCATCAACTGAGGAGGAGAAAGGAGGAACCACCGACTGACATGACGACTGGCCCTCGCTTCTTTTCATGCTGCAGATGCACCACCAATCGCATACCGCCTATGTCTTTGGAGGATTACACAATGCAGGTGCCCAGCCGACCAAGAGGGGTCACTAGAGAGCGGTGAACTCACACATTTTTACCCAGCCTGCACCCCAACCAAATCTTGTTATATTTTAATTTATATATTATAAATTACTTATTTTGGCATTTTAGTGATATTACTACATTTTTGCAGTGAACTCTTATTATGACAACTTTGACCCGGAAGTACTGCTGGCAGAGCACAGGTAGGGGAGACTGTCTCCATGAATTCCATCCAATGACTTGCCATTAGCAGTATGTGTGCAATACATGGAACAGACGGCTTTTGAGAAGACAAGCCCAAGTATCTTGATTTGCCCAAGGCCTTTTATATTACAGCTTTCTGGGTGCACAGGTGTTGTCTAACTGGCCCCTCCTTCCTGCATGTGGTTACACATCCCACAGTAGTGTAAACATTACAGAAAATGCTAATTACAAATGTGAAGCTCACTAAACACCACACACCGAGCATTAGATTTTCGCTGATGCAAATGAGCACTGATTTGCTCTAAAGCTCCCTGGGGTGGCACTGTGTGGACGCTAGCCTGTAAAACAGCCTGTGGCTCAGAGGACTCCACCCATTTCTCACATACATACTGCTCAGACTAACAGACACAATTAGTGATTCGATACCTGCAACAACAGGGAACAAAAACCCAACCCTCTGACTGGCTGGTCAAGCCTCTGCACATAATTAGTTATTTGTCCATATAAAGCTGGAGACACCCATGAGTGTCATGGTGGAAACAGGTCTTCTTCAGGTCTGCAAAGCATTCTGGGGAATTCCCTACACTGTGGGATTTTGGGAAGAGACATTGTCTCTTCCACGGTAAC
>JAFBMS010002394.1:0-29482 GCA_019788955.1 Albula glossodonta | reverse complement strand
TCTGCTGTTACTCAGCACATCATTTAGCGAGCAGTCACAAACAAACTAACTGTCAATTAATTTATTCATTTGACAGTTAGCTATTGCTAACTGTCAAATTGAGACTAGTGCTCAACCGCAATGGACACAGACATGCTGTAACTTCAGCTGTTTGCTTTCCCCCAGTGCAAGCCCCATTACTAATCTATAGAGGCAGCCCTGAAATATACTGTATTTCACCATGAGCAAGGCTAATACATTCTTTATTTGGCACTTTCTCTGAGCAGTTATTGTCTACTCAATGTGTTTTCCAGGGAAATCGTTCAACATATTGCATTTGGCGGTATGTAATTCTTACAGTAAGATGTGTGGCAGATTGTGCTTCTCAGGTGGTAACAGTACACCATAGTATTAAATAAACATTAAAAATAATCCAAACCTGATGAGGCTACATTGTGGCCTCCTCTGCACCCTGTTTAAACAGGAAAATGTAAAGAGTGGTTTTGTGAGGAGGTGTATCAGATCAGGGAGCTGTATGATGCGGATGGAGGCAAATTCAACATACATTCAATTGGCATTCGATGTAGTTAAATGGAACATCCTCCATGTTTTGAATCAGGGATTTGGGGATGGAGTATTTCATGGGAGGAACAAAACTAGTATCTGTTTAATTTGAAGAAGTCTTGGGGGGAAACAGTTTAAAACAGCTTTGCAGGATGAAGACATTTTGCTGTATCAATGAAGAATATGGATAGGATGCTGGGATATAGTCAGAAAATGTGGCATATTTGGACAGGGGAGCCGAGATGAGCTGAATTTCCTGTCATGACATGGTCTTATGAACAAGATATTTTTGAATTATGTTATGCTTTTTGTGTAAGTGTAAATAACATGCATATAAAAATAGGAATAAAACAAGGAAGTGAAAATGAAAGAAAAATTCAAAAATAATGTCAAGATAACAATCATCTCTTTTCTCCATTTAAGTGGTTATCTGTGGTTATTTATTTTGAGCATAGTTATCCTGCCTCACCCTCATGGCCTCCTGGATGTGGTCCTGTCGGACGACCTCAGCAGAACGATCCATGTACCATTTCAGACAGCGGATCAACTCCCTAAAAACATAATACCACATAATCAACCCCCTACAGAGAGGATCAAAAAATAATACTTACATTAAAAACCCCCTACAGATAGGCACAAAACAGAATACAGTTTGAGCATCCCTAATCCGATAATCCGAAATCTGAAATGCTCCAAAATCAAAAACTTTTTGAGTGTCGACATGACGCAACAAGTGGAAAATTCCACACCTGAACTAAGAGACCTGCGACTTAAGACCATCCGTACATACGACCAAAAAATGTATACATTTCTGTATAAATTTTAAAAAATAAAGAAAAAAATTACGCTTGGCTGTATGTCCGACAGCGTAAATGGCTACGTGCGTATGATAGTGACCGTGAGATGATATCCCAGCATTGCGTACATCTTCTACATGCTACATGTGTACTTCTACATGCCATGCTAACACACGTCTGACTTACATCCATTTCGAAACACAACCTGTCGGTCAGAACGGAACTTGGACATATGTCGGGGAATGGCCGTATATGCAAATATTCCAAAATCTGAAAAAATCCAAAATCCGAAACACTTCTGGTCCCAGGCATTTCGGATAAGAGATACTCAACCTCTACTGCATTAGCAACTCCCTACAGATAGGAGCAAAACATAATATTACATTAGCTATTTATTTGTTTTCAGTTGGTGGTCAAAAATGGGCAGAGGTTTTGCTGTCCTCAGTGTAACAGGATGTTCATTATACCATCAGAGGGCCAGAGTGCAAAAGACATGACCAGGGAGATGGACCGATTCTGGATGGAGGGGCAGATGGCCAGAGAATGCAGGGAGGAGTGGTCTGGCTGGAGTGAGGCGTGATAATAGACTGTAGGTAGCTGGGGTGCCCTTCTTCTTTCTACCCTAAAGGCAATAAGTAGATATTTGTGTTTTACAGGGGCTACTACTGGATTTCAGAGGACATGGCATATATTTTGGCTGATTAAAGACAAGTTGAACAGCTGCATTCTATATAAGTTGGAGAGGCTCTGCAACATTAGCAGGGAAACATATGAGGATAGACCTGCAAAGGTCCATTCGGGGCAACACAAGAGCCTGGACAATGAAAAGGGTACAATATGTGAAGAGAACAGGTCCAAAGGATGGGTTTCGCAATTGTGAGAGTGGGAAAAGCAACAGGACTGGATTACAGTAGTGTTATATTGTGGATAGGACAAACAAAAGATTCCCTTGTCTTTGATGCTGACACCATTGAATTACTGCAAGTAACTGGAGGTTCCTTGAGAAGGGAGGAAATAGCTAATTAAAAAAATACAGCAGCTCGGTTTTGGACAAATTTATTTTAAGATGGCTGCCAGCTGTTCAGGACAAGACATCAGCTGGGCAGGCTTCAATGCATGTAGCTACGTCCACCTCACTGGGTGGAAAGGAGAGACTTAAGAGCGTATCTGTGCATAGCAGTTGTAGGAAGAGCCATGAGATGACATTATTAAGCCAAGAGGTTTTTGTACAATGAGAACAGTCATCGGGGGTTGGGGTTTGGGCCAGGGCATGCCAAGAGTGCCAGACAGAGTTTATAGCAGCGTGGGTCCTGCAGAATTGATGGACAAGCTTATTGCCTGAGAAGCTGGTGGAAGAGAGGATATGGTCACTTGTGGCAGAAGGTAACCATTGAGCTGTATGCCAGGCTAGCTGGGCCAGTGAGAGAGCAAGTAGAAGACATGAAATATTGTTCAGAACAGGTAAACAAGATTCATAACCATATATCCAATATCACAATCTCACAGCCTAGTGTCTCAGGGGAGACTGGACCATGCGATGGAAGGAAGCCAGTTAATTGGGGACTCTGAAACTGGATGGTAAAATCTCAGAGCAGTATAGCTGGGGTGCTGTTCTCAAGGAGATAACAGGAGGATGGTTACAGGAGGGAGACTCACTTGTAAGCCAGAGCTCCAGCAAAGTGCTTCTGAATGTAGGTGTCCATGACAGGGCGAAAATGGTAGTACTTGCTGTCCCGTAGCAGGTTAATTATGAACACCTGTTACAGACAAAAAGATAAGAAAGGAGTGATATTTATAACTTTTCTTTTTAGCAAAAAGTAACAAATAAAGGCAAGAATGTCTGCTCTGACAGACATAAGATTTCTGACTGTTGAAAATGTATGGTTATGGCTTCAGGAATGACATGGGACACCTCTTTAAATTCTTTTACTGAATGATGTAATCAAAGGGTTCATCTGGAGACCATTACCTTGCAATTTATAAACTTTCCATTTACATGCTGCCCTTCTGTGTTCTTTAAGTTATCTCATATATATCAAATTATACTAAAATATGGTATATTCTTTAAGGTATTGAGTTATGCATTTTACATATTGTTGTTGGCAGAGTGGAGATCTTACTAAGTTCTAGCTGCTGAGAGAGCTTGGCAGCAGACATCATTTTTTAGCATAGTTCCCCCCTTTCTCAACACACTCAGTCCAGTGTTTCATGAGCTTCTTTCTGGTCTAAGGAAAAACTTTCTTTGGCTGAGAGACGAGCCACACTTGCATATCTTCCTTCGCTTCTTGGTCCACAACTGACCAAGATGTCTTTTAGTGGGTGACAGTCTGAAGGGGTCAGGTCAACACTATATGTTGGATGCTCCAATATCTCCTAAAGTTCACCTGCTGGAGGGATTTTACAGTATAAAAGTGAGCTATATTGTACATCCATTTTTGACTTGCCCTTTTATTTATTTAACCTGGCATGTTATTTATTCAGCCCATTGTTTTTTATCTGACTCAGTATGTTATTTATTTAAACCTGGCATCCTATTTACTTACCCGGCCTGATATTCATTTAACCTCTTGACATGCCAGTTCCACAGTAACTACTTCATTCAATACCTTGTTTCCTGTTCAGATTGTATGCCCATGTGAGGTGTAAACACGTTTTATTGTATTCATTTGTGTTTTTCTTCCATAGAATAATTACCCTAGGTTCTCTCAGGTTTCTCTCAAATTTTTTGATTTTCCTGCAGCTATGTCAGCAAGTTTTCTGAACACTTGACAACCTTCTTGGAGTAAATGGTAACAGACAAAGCAGTTCTGTCTTGCTTTTTAACTTCTGGGCGAATGGTTCTGACAGAGTTAAGACAACCAAGGAGGAAAAATGGTTTGGGGGAAGTCTTGGCACGAGCCCCCACTTTGGCGAGATGATGAGAGGTGTTACAAAAACCGATGGAGGACTTTCTTACCAGGGTATAGTAGAAAATCAGAAAAGACATACTGAGTGAGAAAAGCCCTTCTTTCAGTCTCACTTAGTTTACCTAATAGGGAAGACCCTGTCATTGTCACTGTCACAGAAGCTGAGCCCTGTTCATTGCACTGCGATGTCTGGGGACAGAGAGCTACGACCAGAGTGCTCTGTGGTGTGAGGCCCTGCTCTACGGCTGAATGGAAATTGAAAGGAGTCAATCTCAGGGAATAAATGTTAAAACGGCTCGAAATAATTTCCTTTATTTTCCTTTTATTGCTTCCTCTAATTTGTGGAGTGTTTGCTTTATAGGGTCTTAATTAATACTTTTCCTTAACTAATTTAGCATCGCTACACTGTTGTCTGTCTGTTATTTGCATTGACAAATTTTGAATCAATGTTCACTTGTGACCCCTCAATGCTGTATCCTATATACCCAACTGTTCAGAAACTGTTTTTGGGATTGAAAAATGTTCAGTCCAGTCCAGCCCGATGATGTCATGGAAAAAAACACACAGCCTTTCAGAAATGCATCTTACCAATGACTGGAACACTAGAGGGCCGTATTTATCAGTGTTGTCATCCAGAATAGAAAAAAGTGTGTCCAGGATATCCTGTAGAAACTGTAAAGACAAAATGAAACAGATCAGACATCATATCATTTAAACACCTGAAAAAGTATATATATATATATCAATGTGAACCATATCCATGAAACTTTGCATTCGGGATTTGAACCCTGCCATGGGACTGATCCACTAATCAAACTGTAATACTGTGTTGATTCTTGTTCTGCATAAAATAAGTACAGTGTTTAATGTTGTCGAGTATAGATTATAGAACCAGACTCTGTGTACAAGCAATCTGCTGGTTCAGGTCATACTTGTACAGCAGCATTCGCTTCCCTCAACTAAATTAATAATTATCTGATTACTCAAAGGTGAATTATGGTATTCCACAAGGATCTAGGAATAACACTTCTCCCAGTTGACACGTTGCCGATTTATAACATTATATAGAAACACAGTGTAGAACTTTACAGTAATGTGCAGATACCCACAAAAATTCATTTGAATGAAACATGGTGAAGGGCCATGGCTCTCTTAGTTAGGGGTGTGTATTAGAGACATTAAGGCCTCTATCTTATGCTTGGCACAACTTATGCCAGACAGAAGTAGCTATCACGTGAACACACTGTTTAAATAGGAAAGGAACTCCAGGCAGCCCAAAGAACACCTCTCACCCCAGCATGACCCGGCAGGATGCCCAAAGTGCCGCTTACCTTGACAATCTCCTCTCCGCTGACGTGGCGCAGTCTGCCCAGGATGTCCATCACTCGGTCTGGGTGGGCCTTCCACTTCAGCAGGGCCAGCAGATCCACTGGGGAAGATATGAATAGAGCGCATCAGTTCTGACATTTGAGGTCGCAATAGAAGATTCTTTCCGTGTTCCTACTGTTCAGCCCAGAGGAAAACTAAGAAGAATAGCTTGGAACATGTTGTTATGTGTTACCCAAGTAGATATTGTAATGTTACATTTTTTTAACGAATACTGAAATTTTATTTATTTATTAGACATAATTATATGAACTTTATATATAGGATTATATGAACTTTCATTTCCATTTGTGATGTAATAAAAATGTGCACAAAAATATATTGGTTCCACTAGTTTGCAACCCTAACGAATATCTTGTTTATCTCCTTGGCAGCTTGTTTGGTAGCTAGCTATCTTATGTCATGGCGATAGCTATAGTTGATCTAGAGCAATAGAGACTGCTGCAATGATTCAGGGTATTTAGCGCATCATGCAATTACAATTTACAAAAAGGAGTCTGACACATGCTTCATTCCAAAGAAAATACTCCAAGATAAATTTGATGCCATATTATGGCGCTAAAATTTGGAAGTCTCTATCTTGAAATGTACAGGAACCAAACGAAGATGACAAAAGTTTTTATTACAAAAATAAACTAATGCTCCTCCCTGACAGCTCTAAATGATTAATCAATCTTCTGCAGAAGATATTAATTTGGTAATGAACTACGTGCAGCTGTCAAGTACCGACTGATGTAAGGTAGCTCGTCAAAGTTTGGATTGAATGAAACCTAACTCCTCCATCACTACAACAAGCACCCATCTTAACAAAAGTCTCAAACTCACATTTAGAGCACTCACTAATATAGTACAAGAGCTGGAACTCACAAATGTTACAGAAAGTAGCTACAGAATATCGCAGAGATGACAGAGCAGCTACATATCCAAGAGGAGAGCACTAGGTAACCTAGCAGGAGGCATGACCATTAGCCAATCTGGTTTATTTTTATGTGACCCACTCAATGACACGCATGTTACTTGAGACACTGTTTCCACCCACTCTTCATGGGCTGCTGTAGTGCTAATCCAAAAATGTGGGGGAAGGCTAACAATACATTATAATCATTTAGCTGATGCTTTTATCCAAAGTGACTTTTGATTGGGCTAGCCAGGGGCCAATCCCCCCAGGAGCAATGTGGGGTTGAGGGCCCTACACCAATGGTGTTCTTGCTGTGGCTGGGGCTTGAACCACCAACCTCAGGGGTTCCAGTTATGTAGCCACTAGACTATAGGCTGCCCCCTAATGGCTAAGGTGGCCATTACCATTCTGGGTGAGCTTGGTGGAGGACAGCTGCGTGGAGATCCACAGGGTCTCCTTGGTGCTCCGCTGGAAGATCAGGCTCGATGGGATGTTGGGGCATCCGTTGAAGTCATCCTTGCAGCAGGGCAGGCCCAGGTACAGGGCGTGGTTACTGAAGGTAGTGTTCTCATCACACTGACGAACACACAAAGCAAGAGACTAATTATTACCATCAATTACCCACAGAGACCAGACCAGAAACTAGCTAAGTACTCCAATAATATTCCATTATTAAATACATTAATCAGACACACAGCAAAAAAATAAACTACAGACGTTGTGGCCATGGAACAATAATGTTCTATAGCCATTGTATTTTTTATAGGGTGAGAAAGTTCAATGGTTTAATATATAATTATTTCTCTACATTAATTACACGTTACATTTTAGAAATATTTGTTTGCCAAACTTCTAAGTAAATACATCTGCATGCGTATGTGTCTGTGTGTGTTTGAATTTGTCTGTGTGAGACTAAAAGTAACAAAACAGATTTCAGCAAAGGGTACGGTGTTGAACACTTCAGAAATAAAAGGTCAAAGGGCATTCTACACAGTGAAAAACTAAGAGTTAGTATACCAACTACAATTTATGAAAAAAGGAAACAAGACAAGACAAGACAATCTAACGATAACACATATCTAAAAAGAACATTCTGGAAATCCTGAATGCACCCCAAATAAATCTCTCAGGACACATTACAGATACTAACACTGCAGGCTGAGTAACTTATTAACACTACAATGCAAAGCACACACCTCCTTCATATACACACGCATACCAGCACACTATAATAATCACGCTAAATTATTGCACAAATCAAACAATTTTCAGGAATATTGGGAGGATGCAACCACAACACCAAAAAGATAGCTAAAAAGACCACCTCTGATTATCTCTCTGTTAGAGATATAAAAGAAAGATAGATCCTGACCATGTACAGGCTCAGTGATTGAAAAAGGCTGAAATAAATATTTACCAAAAGAATAATGTGTATGTGGTCCCTGTAAGAGACAGGAGGGGATGGTACTTCCTGATTCATTGTAAAAGTATTTTTTATAAATACTTTATAAATCCTTTATAAATCCTGTATTACTCGATAAATCCTTTAATACATGTTATCAAATAATGAAACTCTTATCTTCCTTGACAGAGCGTCTATAAGTCCTATTTAGGACAAGGGCCAAAATCTTTGACTACAGCACAGTAGTTTCTGCCTTATGACACTGTGATGAAGATGATGATGGTTCTGAGAGAAAGAGAACGCAGACCTTGTAGATGTAGAGTTCGTGGCTCTCATCTGACAGCGTTGTCCCATCCTCCCTCATCAGAGGAGTGAAGGCAAAGCCAAACAGCTTCTTCTCCCCTTTGTCTTTGGCTGTGGAGAGGCACAGAGGCACTGGATTCAGATCAGGTGACCATGCTAAGGGTACATAGTCTACCTCACACTTTACTGCACTCTGCAGATCAGGTGACCATGGTAAGGGTCACATGGTCTCCTTCACACCTTACTGTACTCTGCAGATCAGGTGACCACGGTAAAGGTCACATAGTCTACTACACACTTTACTGTACTCTGCAGCTCAGGTGACCATGGTAAGGGTCACATAGTCTACCTCACACCTGACTGTACTCTGCAGATCAGGTGACCATGGTAAGGGTCACATGGTCTCCCTCACACCTTACTGTACTCTGCAGCTCAGGTGACTATGGTAAGGGTCATATAGTCTACCTCACACCTTACTGTACTCTACAGATCAGATGACCACGGTAAGGGTCACAAGGTCTCCCTCACACGTTACTGCACTCTGCAGCTCAGGTGACCATGGTAAGGGTCACATGGTCTCCCTCACACCTCACTGCACTCTGAAGGTCAGGTGACTATGGTAAGGGTCAACAGAAAAATGGAGCAGATCAACACACTGACAGAGGGCTAAAGACACTGACACTAAATATGAGGTCCTTTGGCAAAGAAGAGAGTGAGCATGGATCAAGACGAGAACAAAGTATATGAAATAGACATTTGTATTACTCCAAACGCAGCAGTTTAAGCGTAGCAGTTTAAGTATTTCCTGTAACATTTATTGCAGGTCTGCACAGAAGGCAGAATGTGAGATTCTGGTCCTCACTTGAGCAGTGGCGGAACTCGAATCGCAGGTGGGACCCCCGGAAGCGGTCGATGGGGATGGGCAGCTTGACCACCTCGCTCCAGCGGGGGCTGTTGTTGTGATAGAGCACGAAGGAACGATGTTCACTGATGCTGGGCTCCCCAGAGCCGAGGCTAATGCAGTCCTGCGGGGGACACACAGATTCACACAACACAGACATGCTTTTATACATTCGCACATGTATGTGCACCCACTTGCATGAATTCACGCACGCATGCATGGGCACGCAGACACGTATACGAACGGACACACGCAAAGACTCATCGCAGTGATGTCTGCTTTCTAGCAGGTCCCTAGACACAACTAGAAGCCGTTACATTGTAGCGTCCTGGGAACCTCAAGTCATGCCTATTTTAAATGCAGACTTAACAAAACGATGTTAAATAGGTCATCGCAAATGATGGACATGACTGAATTATGAATCATACAGCGCGCCAAACATGTCCAAAAGTCGTGTATATCACTTACTTTGAGGATCTCTCCATCAGCATAGAGCACATAAACAGTGACCTCGATGTTTTTCTGCACGCTTTTGCCCCCCCTCTCAAATTCCCCTCGATCCAGGGTCAGATAGAGGTCATTCCGGATGTCACCTGAATGACAGAGACAAGGAGAGGCAACAGTCAAATGCTGGGCCACAGGATCACTGGGCTCTGAGTTTAACTCTGTCAGACTCTGTGTTTAACTCTGTCAGTTGCTTTTTCACTGGTTAGGAAGGTGGGACCTGGTGAGTGCTATCATGTGTTATGGACAAGATCAAACCACAACACTCTTCCTTACTTTTTTCTTTATGTAGTTATTATTATGTCTACCATATAACTAGTGCTGCTACTTGGCTTGTGTGTTTGTAACATTTCTGGGTTGGAGTGAGGGCATCTCCAAGGTTGTCATTTGATGGGGACTGGGGAGAAACAAGCTTCTTGGGAGCCGGTTGAAGATTCAGTTCGAGTCCATGTTTCAAGGAGGAAGGACTCTCTCTTTGGATGAAGCACATGAGAATAACACGATCCGCAGGTACGTTCTTGGGAACACCCATTAACTCATATACCACCACCAGCGCTTAAAGAAAACCAATAAATCTAAAAACGTAAGAGGAGAACAAAGAGCGTGGGCTGTCTGCTTCACGGTGAAGCAGCAAGCAGGCTGGTTGACATGGAGTTTGCACCAGCCCAACTACATAAATGGAAGCCCACAGGCTGTTTCACTATTTGCTTTATTTATAGTGTTCATGCTGTCTTCACCATAACAATCCTCTAGACAGAGTGGACACTGTTATTGCTTGTTTGGTTGAGGCAGCATGTAACACATGTCACACATATGCCATTTTCGTCTCACTCTGACACACGAGAGCCTAAAAAATGAACGGATTACATTTATATCTCATATATCTCTTTGCGTTATTCATTATTTGTGTACATTACTCATTTACTTATTGTAATGTGTTAATAGCAAAATCATTCCCGCCTTTGGGGATTATCAAAGTATTAATCTCACTATGTACAGCACCATGAAATCATATTTTATGATTTTCTGCATTTCTGCATATATTGCCACTGAATGTTATCAGATCTTCAACCAAAACCTCATGTTAGATTAACAGGCCAAAGGACATATTTTGATGTAATTTATTTCGTAAAAACATATCTGCAATACCCAACCTCTGCATGTGAAAGAGTCATCACCATCCGAGACTGTTTATGCCAACTTTAACGACAACTATGACTTAATACTTTCTGAGAAATGTTGTCGTCCTCCTCCTCCTTCGTCCAGAATGCCTGTAACTCATTTGTTGTTTTTTTCATCTCAAGTCCTGCCATAACATATGAATAGGGTTTAGGTCTGGAATTAATTCAGTTAGTTCCAAAACATTTAAGGCTAACATTTCATTTAAGTGTTCTTTTACTCTCGGACTAAGCCTAATCCATGTGCAAAAAACAGCCCTTTATTGCTTGTTCTTACACCATTCTGATTTAGACTTGCTTGTGTGTTTTGGGTTGTTGTCTTGCCATATGACCCAGCTGCACCCCAGCTCAAAGACAGAAGGCCTGACATTCTACTGTAGAATTGTCTGATAGAGAGCAGAATTCAGTGATGGCAAGTCACCCAGGTCCTGATGCAATAAACCCCAAACCATGACATGCTCACCATCATGCTGGATTGTTAGTGTGAGATTTTCACTATGGGATGTAGTGATTGGTTTTTGCCAGGCATGCAGTGTTTGTTTAATGGGCTCATGTCATCAGAAAGCGTCACTTCTTGAATCGCCATTTAAAACACAACACTGAGGGCCAAATTTACAAAGGAATAGTTGCAGCACAAAAATATTCCCTATATAGCGATACGTTTGTGATCGCAAACACTGAAATATAAACATCTGATTTACTAATACTTGGCATAATTACTCAATCAAACAATTAAGCGTCCTCATGTTGCAATTTTGCAGAAAGAGACACCCATGGAAAATGTCAGCCATGACATGCTTACACATCCGGATGGCAAGGAGATTCGAAATGTATACGGAACAACAAGGTGCAAGAAGTTAGAGAACCTGGAGTAAAATGAAACATAAATTTACTGATCAGGTAATAACGGCCAACGAGGCAAACCTTCATAATGCCATATTACAGCATAGGAATTAGACACCAACCGAGAGGAAAGAGTTAATCATACAGATATCATATTCAAAATTAATGTATAGGGCAGGTATAGGGCTGACAATCCGAACAGCGTAGGAAGTAAAGACAATATGGCATACAAAAAGGTTTTCTACAACATAGTAAGGGCAAAAAACATAGCAACAGAGAATTTGATCTTTGGGTGCGTGCATGGTTCAAGTTCCTCCAGTGGTGCGATTATCATGTGACCTGTGTGTAACCTGTGTAATCATTCGTAACATACCAGTATTTGCTGGTATATTAACTGACAGACGGTAATTCCTGGGCGGCGCAAAATTTCCACCTGCTTTCATAAGTCGTAAAAATTCCCATACAAAGACGGAAGTCGCAGTTACTGCAAGGTTTGGACGGAATACTGAATTGGCCTCATTTGCAAAATCCCCACCCTGTTTTAGCGCCTGCACTCCATGTATACATTATGCATGAACCAATTTCACTATGTATCAAGAGGAAAGGAGCAAAGTGACGTAGGCTCCGCAAATTCATCTTAATAGCAATTTTCACCTATTTAGGCTGTTTAGTAATTCACACGTAGAGACGTTACATTTTACACCTGAAAAGCAGTCGCAATCCTTTCGGGCACACCTGAGATGAGCATTCCCTTTCCTCATAGTGAGCGTAATGAACGATGGTCTACACATTGCTCCTCTGCCAGGAATCATATATTTCACAATGTCTGCACTACTTTTCCAGATTTTTTTAGTTTGGACAATAGGCCGCTGACTGAGGCTTAGTGGAGCCCCAGAGCCATAGGAAACACTTGGTAACCTTTTCCAGACAGCAAGACATCAACAGTTTTTTTTTCAGGAGGTACTTTTGTTCACCATGACATGTTGTGCATGTAGAACCTTGTGTTGGCAAATTCAATTTTCTGATACCACTGACCATTATGTACATTGTGGCGGGGCAAGGGGAGCTCCACCCGGAACAGCTGTCCCAAACCGCCACTGTGGAAGCACGGTCAGCACGCAGGACAGCACCGGGCATGCAGCCAGAGCGTCAGGACCTTGGAGGCGGCACTGGGCAACACGCAACCTCCAACCAGGTGCACCTGCAGCACATCCCCAATCAGCCCAGCTGCCGCTACTCCAGGGTGATTGAAGACCCACAAAAGCCGCCACGGACCCAGCCTAGGGGAGATTCGTCTTCTCTGCTCTCGGGGCATACTAACGTTCTGTGTTATTATTCCCACAGACTCCAGTTAAAGAGGACGAGGATGAGCCGAGCAGAGGACGTTGCCTTCTGCCCGCCTTGCCGCTCCAGACTATAACTAAACTGCCTAATTTGTTTGTACCAGTTGAGTGTGTGAATAGCGGGCTGTGTTTCGCCCGCTGGCTGTGCTGCAACTTGGTGATTATTAAAGCAGGCTTCGCGCCTGGTAAACTAAATGCTCTGGTGCTTGTTGCCTCATTGTGCCGCCCCAGCTTGCTGACCCGCCTCGTTCAGCATCACAACATATATAATCTTTTCCTATAATTTTCAAGTCTTTTGTATAAAAATATTTGTAAATTCATTTTATTACAAATTGTGTTGTCTCTTTATTGTAAAAAGTAAAACTCTACTGACCAAATAAACTCAAAAGAAGTGCATTGGTATTTTCTTTACAAATTATTATACATTATTTTGTATATACATAATTATTATTATTGATGTGAAATTGATTAGCTGATACCCTATTATTGGAAGAAAGCCTTGATCCACTTCTAAGGTGGGCAACTCAGAAGGGCGTGGTCATATTTTAATACCCAATACCACTGCTATGAGACTGTTAAGACTGACAGTGTATTATCTGTTCTCATTAACTAATATCCACACTTTCTTCCACTGCTCCGGTTTGGTGCTTATTACACCAAGTTAGCCATTACTCAGTCAGCCATTGCATTGACTGTGGTTACAAGCATTTCTGAATGGTAGCTGTACAATAAATATCAACTTTGTGAACCTCTAGGTGGGAATTATTTTTGCTGAAGCTTTGTCACAGAGGTATAGGTTCTATTCTATGGGGATTTTTCAAGCTGTTGTTTTGCATCTGTCGATCCCTGTTTGTGAATCTTGACTTGTGGCTACTAACCAATGTTTTCCATTGTTTGAGTGTATGCCATCGTGATTGGCAAATGAAAGATGTATGGAGGGGATATTGCGACATCTGCACACTTTTCTCTCTCTTCCTTCCCTCACTCCCCTCTGGCATGTGACCTTTTCCCTGGTAAACGGAATGGTAATTGAATCACAGCTCATGTAGATGAGACTGACTGATGGTTTTCATTATCATCAATTATGAACGTTTGACTTGCAATTTGTCTGCAAATTTAGCGCACTTGGCCTACTCAGATACCGAGAGCAATCATCGGCAGTAAGATGCATTTCCTTCCAGATGTCCTAAAAACCTGCTGCTACTTTTACGTGTTCAAGATGTCAACCCTGGAACTTTCACTCCTTCAGCACACGCAGATGATAAACTGAACTTACGTATGTTTTTTCCATTTTTGTAAACTAAATCGCAATTAAAATCAATTCACACATGCATCTCAAATAAACTTCAATGGTAATTACCAACATATTTCTGCCAAAAAGGTGGTTTAACATTCAAGAGTTGAGTCCAAGTCCCAGACGTGCCAGTGGCTATGGTGGGATGTCCAGACTGGAAGGGAGACAATTGGCTCAGCCTTGCCAGGGGAATTTTGCATAAAGCCAATCATATAATCGGTCTCATTGCTCTCTAGCGACTGCTCCAGGCCAGCTGTGTGAACCGAAGGTATGTTGGCTTTATGCTCCTCTCACAGCATTGGCAGTATGTGATGGGTGGGAGCAAGAACTGAGAGAGAGAGCAAGCTTTTTTTATGAATGGACAGGAGCCACTTCCTGAGTCTGCGGCAGAAAATCACAGCTGATAAGTTCAATTTAAGTGTGAAGAAAGACAGTGATCAAATGTATACAAATGTTCTCATGGATACCAAGATGATGTCAAACACATTAAAGAATCTGATGTGAACTTCATAGTCACTGGCTCACCTGGGCCAGTGAATCAGAAATCTATTAGCTGGGTGACAATTTCTACTTGCCTGCATAAAAAACAGTGTTATAGCAGTGCAATCAAATACAAATGAACAGTTCTTATTCATACATTAATGAAATACTGTTATAAAATTTGCTTAATAATATAATCCTACTGTCACATCATACTGTTTCACTTTTACAAATGCAAAGCTATTCGGACAGAGCCTGGGGTGGGCCAACAGGAGTGCCACTCCTTCCGAAATATGATTACCCCCCTTAGTACCAACCACATCCCCCTTCACTAATCACTACAAAAAACATAACTCTTTTGCATTATTACCAGAAAAGGAAAGAATGACCCTGTTTTACAATGAGCATTCCACTGGATAAACACTTCAGCTCATCAACGATGGCAGCCCAGACAGATGAACGTGTGAATTAAATGAGTGTTTCCGTTAATGTTTAGCTACTGTTCTTTAAAACAGAGCTGAAAAGCACAGAAATAGCAAATCTGCATTTGTCTTCCATGTCTTGTTTTCCATTGCTATTAAGTTAGCCTTCATTATCGACCTAGCTATTCACCCTAACTGGTAACAAAACCAGTGTTAAGTAGTTTGTTGTCTCATTTTTTGCAGTTATTATGGAATGTTTCACCCACAAAGCATCATTAAATATAATTTACCATTAGAATGACAAACGAACATAGTTCTAGAGCAAGTTGCTGACGTAGTTTTTGGAATACGAATATTGTTTCATATTATTGCCTATTGAATACGTAGAAACAAAGCTAGATAGCAACAAAACCATGCAAAAACCTTTATGAAGTTATCAGTCATCATTTATTTCAACAGTCATTTTATTTGTGGCAAATTGAGATTTCTGCCTTCAGCAGTATCTGGAGGCGTAGAACCTACTCAATAAATAATTTTACATTGTACTGTACATTTGCTTTGATCAACCCAATTTAAGTTAGCAGTAGTTATAAGCTACGTATGTTACTAGTTATGACTGGGACGCAGTGGAGACTGTACATGTAAACTCAGTAATGAATTTGTACATAGGGGTGCAACTCATGGCAACCCTGTCCTATTGTAGCTGTAGCATGTGCTATTAACATACATTTGTCTTCAGAAAGTATGATACTTACATCTGGCTCCTCTCAGTTCTTTCAGCTTGATGTAAAGTTATGTGAAACAGAATAAACACTGGCCTCAAATAACCATCAGTCCCGAATATGTGCCTTGTGCAATTGGTTGTGGAAGCAAATAAACTCCTTGGACATTAATGATGTTTTACATGACTGAAAACTCACAAGAGGGACAAGGCAGACAAACTAATTTCAAGTTGTATACTTTCATGTAGTGAGCATGTAGATAAGCCCAACATCACCAGACAACTGGCTGACAACTATTGCGTACCACCCCCTAGCGTTTGCCATCTTGGTTCCACTCTGAATTTACCATTCAATAAAAGATTATTTTAATACGCAGAATAACAGAACTGCATCACGAAAACTTTTTGACCTTTACCTATGGTTGATGAAGGAACTAATTCTGTCATTTATGATACTTGGTTATAGTTATGACGCATATATCTGCACTACCCTTGACTGCATGATGCTGTCACCGGGTTGACATCTCATTCTTGAGTAGTCAAGTACACAATTATACATTATACAATATAATATACTGCAATTACTGCATAATCCATGATCCTGGTGAGTGTGCAGTGTAGGTACATGCAATGTGGTTACTGGTAGCAAAGTAAGTTGCATGAATGTGTTGTTAACCATGTCACGTTCACAATGCAAGGTGCAACTTCTCAGGATGTGCAGTAAAGAAGGCACAAACTCACACTGCACTGCGTAAACCTAATCACTGTATTGTCACACTTATGAATGAGTAATTGAATCCCATTATCCATCTGGTTCAAGGTTTCATTGTTGAGAAATTGCTCGTTGAAAATGCACCCATTCATTTTTCCATAATAAAATCTGGAGAGAAATAAGGAGCATGGCTAAATAGCTCTTCACTGAACCATAACCCATGTCAGGGTTCTTCTATTGTAACTCCTGCAAGGTTCCTGTCATGCTTCCTAGAGACTGAGGTCCCGGTGGTAAGCCTCAGTACGCTATGGAAACGGTGTATGCAGGGCGGATTAGGACTGTGATTGTTGATGAGAGACAGCAATGGTTAGAGGTATCAGAGGGAGGAGAGCAGAAAAGATGCAGGTTCAGGCTCAAGCATGTATGGCACTTACACCCTGCTGTCTTCATCTCTGTAAGGCAGGGACACAGAGAACACTCAGAGGGCACCAGGACAGGAGGGAGAGAGAAAGAGACAGAGCAAGAAAGCGAGAGGGAGGGAGAGAGAGAGAGACAGACAGATCAAGAGAGGGAGAAAGAAGGAAACAGTGAGAAAGAGAAAGTGCGAAAAAGAGAGAGAAAGGCAGACAGAGAAAGAGAGTAAGAGAAACAGAGGGGGCGGGGGGGAAGAGAAACCAATCATTGACATGAGGGAGGCTTCGCTAGCCTGAAAGTCTTTTCACTTTTCAAGATTAGGTATTGTCTTCTGATGTGGAATGAATGGCAGGCCATTGACCCAGTGACAGTGCACTTATTGAATTTCCCCTGAAATAAATGCCAGGGTTGTCTGAGAAGGTGATGGTGTTCGAATGGAAACCTGCAGACTCAAGGACTCTGGGATATTAAACTGAATCCCTGCTGACTCATGAATGAGGGACATTTCGCACAGTCAAATCGCCTCCACACACCATCGCAAGCACATAGGGATACAACGAATCCTAAATGGCCTGAGAGACACGAACGCATCCTACTCATTGATTCATACATGAGTTTACTCAGCAAACAAGGGATTTTTGCGTTTTTTCATTACTAGGAGAGGCCAAACATTCATCGGAGAGCCAGAGCTAAATTGAAAAAGAAAAGAGTTGAAATAAAATGGATTACGAACGGAATAGTGATACCAACTCTGCAGATGCGTCACGAAACCAGCAGCCCTTGAACAAATATAGCTGGACATACTGGACAGCTGGCAGGTGAATTCAGGGCAGGGAGGAATCACATTGCCTGAGACAGAGAAATGGATGAGGATCCTTCTCTCTGTGCTGTTTCATAAATGATGATAGACAACCCTAAAACAGAAACTCTCTTTTCATACAACCAATAATATTACACAACGATTCCGAATGGACTGATGACTAACAGTGTGGTCTTCTTCGCAGGGCTAAAGCTGAGTAACTGGTACCAGCAGAGGGAGCTAGAGGGCGGGGTAGGGTCAAGCTGGGAACACAAACCTGAACTGTACACACCTAAACAGCCCTTAATCTTGATTGGGAGAACCACACTGATCGATTATTTCTTGGACACTAGACAAAGATGTTAAAATGACATCTGATTCTACCTGACATGGCATACTGTATCATGACATGTGTAGTAAATATCTGTTATTTCACTAACTGGGTAGTGGAGTTAGATCATATTGCATCATATTGCATGTCACTGAGTGTTAGGGCTGAGTAATATCTGTGAAATTTCCTTTCTTTCTCTCTCTCTCTCTCTCTCTGCCCCCGCAGCCCTTACCTGGCAGGATGTTTCACCACGTGTCAGTCAGCGTACACCTGTCAGCCCCAGAGCTCGCGCCCCGCAACCCTTACCTGGCATGATGACATCAGGGAAGCCCAGCTTTCGGGTGATGGCCACGCCCCGGTTAAAGATCAGGGGGTTCTCCCTGCGAATCTGCTCCATCTCGCCCCGCAGCAGCTGCAGGGATATGATCAGGCCTGCCGAGACAGAGGAGAAACAAAATGGGGAAGGAGGAAAAAAAGGAAGCGAGAGGAAGAAGCGAAAAGGGTGGTAGAGGCCTGGTGTAGGCTGTTTGCAGGAGCGATAGGTTTACAGTGATGCAAGATAACAGAAGATGGGAAAAGACTAAGTGCCAAACGTATGGAGGTTTCTGGACCCTGTTACACAGTCGATACAGCTGACACTGCAGTCACCATTGTCCACAATGAACAGAAACATACAGCTGAAGGTGCTGGACTGGTGCAGTAGCTTTCACCCCGGTGGTGATGGCCGAATTCCATCACCATTAAAATGCAGATCAAAACATGACTAATGTATTATACTGTTCTTTCTGTACTATAATGCCCCACACTGTTACAGAGGGTGAGTTACTGTACTGTAATGCCCCATACTGTTACAGAGGGTGAGTTACTGAACTGTAATGCCCCACACTGTTACTTAGGGTGAGTTACTGTACTATAATGCCCAACACTGTTACAGAGGGTGAGTTACTGAACTGTAATGCCCCACACTGTTACTTAGGGTGAGTTACTGTACTGTAATGCCCCACACTGTTACAGAGGGTGAGTTACTGAACTGTAATGCCCCACACTGTTACTTAGGGTGAGTTACTGTACTATAATGCCCCACACTGTTACAGAAGGTGAGTTACTGTAATGTAATGCCCCACACTGTTACAGAGGGTGAGTTACTGAACTGTAATACCCCACACTGTTACTTAGGGTGAGTTACTGAACTGTAATGCCCCACACTGTTACAGAGGGTGAGTTACTGAACTGTAATGCCCCACACTGTTACTTAGGGTGAGTTACTGTACTATAATGCCCCAAATTGTTACAGAGGGTGAGTTACTGAACTGTAATGCCCCACACTGTTACTTAGGGTGAGTTACTGTACTATAATGCCCCACACTGTTACAGAGGGTGAGTTACTGAACTGTAATGCCCCACACTGTTACTTAGGGTGAGTTACTGTACTATAATGCCCCACACTGTTACAGAGGGTGAGTTACTGTACCGTAATGCCCCACACTGTTACTTAGGGTGAGTTACTATACTGTAATGCCCCACACTGTTACAGAGGGTGAGTTACTGAACTGTAATGCCCCACACTGTTACAGAGGGTGAGTTACTGAACTGTAATGCCCCACACTGTAACAGAGGGTGAGTTACTGAACTGTAATGCCCCACACTGTTACTTAGGGTGAGTTACTGTACTATAATGCCCCACACTGTTACAGAGGGTGAGTTACTGAACTGTAATGCCCCACACTGTTACTGAGGGTGAGTTACTGAACTATAATGCCCCACACTGTTACAGAGGGTGAGTTACTGTACTGTAATGCCCCACACTGTTACAGAGGGTGAGTTACTGAACTGTAATGCCCCACACTGTTACTTAGGGTGAGTTACTGTACTATAATGCCCCACACTGTTACAGAGGGTGAGTTACTGTAATGTAATGCCCCACACTGTTACAGAGGGTGAGTTACTGAACTGTAATACCCCACACTGTTACTTAGGGTGAGTTACTGTACTGTAATGCCCCACACTGTTACAGAGGGTGAGTTACTGAACTGTAATGCCCCACACTGTTACTTAGGGTGAGTTACTGTACTATAATGCCCCACACTGTTACAGAGGGTGAGTTACTGTACCATAATGCCCCACACTGTTACTTAGGGTGAGTTACTATACTGTAATGCCCCACACTGTTACAGAGGGTGAGTTACTGAACTGTAATGCCCCACACTGTTACAGAGGGTGAGTTACTGAACTGTAATGCCCCACACTGTAACAGAGGGTGAGTTACTGAACTGTAATGCCCCACACTGTTACTTAGGGTGAGTTACTGTACTATAATGCCCCACACTGTTACAGAGGGTGAGTTACTGAACTGTAATGCCCCACACTGTTACTTAGGGTGAGTTACTGAACTATAATGCCCCACACTGTTACAGAGGGTGAGTTACTGTACTGTAATGCCCCACACTGTTACAGAGGGTGAGTTACTGAACTGTAATGCCCCACACTGTTACTTAGGGTGAGTTACTGTACTATAATGCCCCACACTGTTACAGAGGGTGAGTTACTGTAATGTAATGCCCCACACTGTTACAGAGGGTGAGTTACTGAACTGTAATACCCCACACTGTTACTTAGGGTGAGTTACTGTACTGTAATGCCCCACACTGTTACAGAGGGTGAGTTACTGTAATGTAATGCCCCACACTGTTACAGAGGGTGAGTTACTGAACTGTAATGCCCCACACTGTTACTTAGGGTGAGTTACTGTACTGTAATGCCCCACACTGTTACAGAGGGTGAGTTACTGAACTGTAATGCCCCACACTGTTACTTAGGGTGAGTTACTGAACTGTAATGCCCCACACTGTTACAGAGGGTGAGTTACTGTACTGTAATGCCCCACACTGTTACAGAGGGTGAGTTACTGAACTGTAATGCCCCACACTGTTACTTAGGGTGAGTTACTGTACTATAATGCCCCACACTGTTACAGAGGGTGAGTTACTGTAATGTAATGCCCCACACTGTTACAGAGGGTGAGTTACTGAACTGTAATACCCCACACTGTTACAGAGGGTGAGTTACTGAACTGTAATGCCCCACACTGTAACAGAGGGTGAGTTACTGAACTGTAATGCCCCACACTGTAACAGAGGGTGAGTTACTGAACTGTAATGCCCCACACTGTTACAGAGGGTAAGTTACTGTACTGTAATGCCCCACACTGTTCTTTGGGTGAGTTACTGAACTGTAATGCCCCACACTGTTACAGACGGAATGATACTGTACGATAACGCGCCACGTGTGGGAGCTGTCTCTGTGGTGCACGTGTTCTCTCAATGCTAAAGGGGATTTTTTTTTGCTGTAGCCAGTGAGTCTCTGGCTTTTTCAGTCAATTAAACCAAGAAAACCTCCAGGTAATTCATATCATTTAAATGTATCCATTTTGAGTTTTATGCCTCATAAATGTTGTATGGTCCCAGAAGATGGTTCCTTGGAACAGTACTCCAAGAAAAAAGTCCCACAGACAGCAGCCTTCCTTCGTCAGACTCATTCTGCTCTGTCTAAATGACAGGGAGGACTTGCATGCTGTCCATGGAGCCCGTCAGAATAGGGAAAGCTCAATCAAAAACAATGAAAAAAAATAGCAGGCCTTTGACAAAAAGACAACAAATTCTTTTATTCGCGGCTCCTAGTCATTATTCAAACAACAGGATTAAAAGGCACAAATTAATCTGTCAATAAGAGAAGCGGTGAGTCACGGCTAATGGCTTTCAGAGACATTGACAGAATGCTTCGGCACGCTCAAAACTGTCACCCCATTACTGTGGTGACAGAGGCTGGGCCTGACTTCGATCGCTAATTTCTCTTTTCTATTGCACATTTAAACTTGCACGTTTAATTGCAAAAAATTGCACCAGGAAATAAAAATGGCACGTCTACCTGTGAATGGAATTGAAAGGTAAGGGAGTTACCGTAGTTGGTGCTGGGAGCTGTGTACTTGGTGCTAGACTTGCGGATGATGTTTTCATGGATCATGTACCATTCGTTCTCATTATTACACCTGAAAAAGAGGGGAAGAAGCGTCGATGATTATACAGTACAAGAGAATGAAATATGTATATAATGTTGGAGTTCGCTGTTATGAAGGCCCTCAGAATTATACAGAAATATTGTCTCACAGAAATGGGAACATTGGGAGCCCTGGGGCCGCCAACGCACACTGCAAGGGAGGGAATAATGCAGGGATCCTTGGCTCTGGTCTCAGAGGACTGAGCAGGCACACCCAGTGTCTATCCAGGACCATGACTGATGACCCCTGACCTAATGTAACTCAAAGTCCGAATAAATCCATCACCGACCCAGAAATAACACATAGCATTCCATCAGTTTGGATGTCGCTAACATCACAGTTAGGATATATGTTTTGGTTTGAATACAATTGCAAGCTAGTTCAGTCATTTTATCTTGGGCTTATTAAGTGTTGCATGTAAAATAAACACCTGTGACCTCTTTATAGTGTGGCTGATAGTGAAGTGGCTTCTTCCTCAGCTATTTCCCTGTTCAGACTTTGCTGTGAAAAAGAGGGGCACTTGGTGATCATGGAATGTGTGAGTGACATGAGCAGAGGAGGGAAAGTGCATTCTCAAAAACCACTTGACTGTCCTGTTCCCCTGTACGGGGAGGATGATGAGGACACTTCTCAGCGTGAGCG
Source organism: Albula glossodonta (assembly GCA_019788955.1). NCBI lineage: Eukaryota > Metazoa > Chordata > Actinopteri > Albuliformes > Albulidae > Albula > Albula glossodonta. Next base: position 6,609 of record JAFBMS010002394.1, on the reverse strand, counting down.
CTGTGATTGCCATCGCTGACATAACACTCTGAGGGACTAAAAGTAGGCCCCAAAGCCAAGCGAATGATGCCGCCATTAACTTTCTGCTGGCAAAGTGATCGAAGTGCTCCAGGCAAGATCAGCTCCATTCGTGAACCAGAACACAGTCGGATTCGAGAGAGGGCTTGTTTGTGGTTTAACCCTGAGAGGGATTGTATGGTTAGGCCCCACAGATAAGTGTGTGCCGTTTTCTCTGAGATCTGTGTGTTCTCAGATCAGTGTGTGCCGTTTTCTCTGAGCTCTGCGTGTTCTCAGATCAGTGTGTGCCGTTTTCTCTGAGCTCTGCGTGTTCTCAGATCAGTGTGCGTCGTTTTCTCTGAGATCTGTGTGTTCTCAGATCAGTTTGTTCTCAACTCAGTGCGCGCTGTTTTCTCTGAGCTCTGCTTGTTCTCAGGTCAGTGCACGCTGTTTTCTCTGAGCTCTGCATGTTCTCAGGTCAGTGCACGCTGTTTTCTCTGAGCTCTGCGTGTTCTCAGGTCAGTGCGCGCTGCTTTCTCTGAGCTCTGCGTGTTCTCAGGTCAGTGCGCGCTGTTTTCTCTGAGCTCTGCGTGTTCTCAGGTCAGTGCGCGCTGTATTCTCTGAGCTCTGCATGTTCTCAGGTCAGTGCGTGCTGTTTTCTCTGAGCTCTGCGTGTTCTCAGGTCAGTGCGCGTTGTTTTCTCTGAGCTCTGCGTGTTCTCAGGTCAGTGCGCGCTGTTTTCTCTGAGCTCTGCATGTTCTCAGGTCAGTGCACACTGTTTTCTCTGAGCTCTGTGTGTTCTCAGATCAGTGTGCACCGTTTTCTCTGAGCTCTGCCTGTTCTTGGATCAGTGAGTTTTCTATGAGCATCTTCAGATCAGTGTCTGACAGGCATTTTCGTATGGGGCGCAGACCAGCTGCTTAGCGCCTGATGGTGTCGTACTGGGGGCGACGTTTCCCCCCCATGCAGGTGACAGTTTAATTAGCCAGTGCATGACAAGTGCTGCATGCGCGGAAACCTCATCTAAATTCAGGAGGAGGGGCTTAAACCAATCACTGCTGCCGGGAACAAACCAAGTTGTGTTCAGCTGTTACCAAGGTTACATCTGAACACAAAATTGAGCACAATCACAGTACATTCTGTTCATTATTATAGAACAGCTTAGAGCACTGATCAGGTCTGAGAGGAAGAGTCTTACTTAATTTTCTCTTCAACCCCTGGGTGATTAGGACCCTGTGGATAGTTTGATCAATTGGAAACAATTCATACTGAATGAAGCCTGGAAACAATTCAGACTTAATAAAGTGGTCCTAGTGACAATAAGCTGAACAAAGTGTATGACAAAGCAGTATGTTCTATATCATACATTCTGAGTGTAACTTTGTTTCTCTTTTGGTGCTGGGTTTTTCATTTTTTCATAACAAAATAAACAACAGAGCTCATGAGATTCCTCATCTGTTTATGAAAGCATTTGCTGATTGTTTGTGAGTAGTATCTATGCTAATGCGGCTAATCTGCACTGCAGACTGTCCCACCATGCACACAGACGCATTGGCTTAACACATACATTTCACCATGGTTTCTCAGATTCTCATATACCTCTGTCTCTCTGTTTCTAATAAGTAACTGAACACATAATTCATATTGATAGACTGTGCGTGCCATGTGTTCTGTGTTCTGTCCTTTACATATACGATGAGGGCAATGCGTTGGGTTTTCCAACGAATGTGGTGTTCTTCTGACTCCATCTCATGTGCTGGTTTTTGTTGTTCATGGGGACAGGTGCTGTGAAAGGTTGATGCAACGCCTCTTACCTGTGCATTTGCTTTACCTGTACATTCATTCTTACCTGTATGTTTGCTATCAATGGAGTTTAATTTACACAGTAAATTTGACCCCCACAGCTTTGTTTCTTATTGTGGATGGGTTTGTTAGAGATTACTGTGTAAGTGAGCAATATTACTGGGGATATTCTGCCTTTGTGCAGCAGGTACTGCACTGCTTCTTATCACCACTAGGTGGCATCATGTCAGAATCAACAGACTCAATCAAGCTGCTGCAGTGGGAAAAAAAATTCACTCTCTCCTTCTCTCTCTCTCCTCCGCTCCATCTCGAATTTAATTATTTTTTTAATTTCCAGGTGTTTTATTGGCATGACATGCAAAAGCTGATGTCAGAAATAACAACAACGATACCTAACCCTACTATATCTTGTTACTTAATATATGTGTACTATCATATGTATGTTAGTTACATATTCATGTCACACAATGTAATAAAATATATTTACGTATAAATTCACACATAATAATACCCAAACACACACACCCACACACAAACACATGCACATACGTGTATATAATTTGTATGCAACATCAGAATGGTTTCTGTGGTGATAACAGGTTGCTACATATAAATCAACTCTGGGGCTGTGTGTTCTTCACCAAGTAAAATGGGCAATGTTTCCGAGGCAGAAAGTTCACAAAAAAAATAGATACTGTTTTTATTTTTCAAAGAAGGTCTGGCATTCTATATATTAAGTGTAGCATAGGGAGTGTATCTCAGCCTAATCTGTCTCACTGTGATCACACGGGTTGCCAGGTTTGTTGGTGCTGTTCCATTTCAGTGAACATGCTGCGGTTCCTCTGTATTTAGTAAGGATCTGTCTCTGGAGAGATGTTCTGCTCATTTCTAGTTTTCGGGATTGTTCTGAAGTTTTTTTCATTATCTTCCAATGTTCCAAACAGGAATCTTTTTTTTTTGATTTCATTAGTTTCGGTGCCAGCCGACTGAGAGGACTCCTATTGGGTCATAGCTCTTGGGATAAAAAGGTTATATATGCGAGGGCATTTGGTTCCCTTTTCTTTTGCTGTATCAAAAAATGCAATACTCTTTTCTTAAAACTTAAATATATATATATATATATATACATACACACATACAGGAGGTCCTTGGGTTACGACGGTCTCGAGTTACGTCATTTCGTGGTTATGACACACTCCCATAAATGACTCAAAAAACCTAGTTTCTAGAGGACCCCTGTATATGGTATGTTCCAGTGGATGTGTACTGTGTTTTACAGAATTAAACCCACTGGTTATGTGTCTCTCTGTGTTTCTGTTTCTCACAGAGCTCACAAAAGCTATGTGAAGGTGTTGGGGCTCACACCCTACAGCACAGAGCCCCAACGCTCCCCCACACACTACAGCACAGAGCCCAAACATCTCAACCTCACCCTACAGCACAGAGCCCCAACACCTCACCCATACCCTAATGCACAGAGCCCCAATGCCTCACCTAGACACTACAGCACAGAGCCCCAACACCTCACCAACACTCTACAACACAGAGCCCCAACACCTCACCCAGACACTACAGCACAGAGCCCCAACACCTCACCCACACTCTACAGCACAGAGCCCCAACACCTCACCCAGACACTACAGCACAGAGCCCCAACACCTCACCCACACTCTACAACACAGAGCCCCAACACCTCACCCAGACACTACAGCACAGAGCCCCAACACCTCACCCACACTCTACAGCACAGAGCCCCAACACCTCACCCACACTCTACAGCACAGAGCCCCAACACCTCACCCACACTCTACAGCACAGAGCCCCAACACCTCACCCACACTCTACAGCACAGAGCCCCAACACCTCACCCAGACACTACAGCACACAGCCCTGAAACCTCATCCATACTCAACAGCACAGTGGACAACCCGACCCTGGCCAACTTACAAAGCTTACATTTTGTCATATCATACACAGTTTATTTCTACACAATCCCCTTGTCCTACATATTACACCATGTTACTTCCTGTTATTATGAAAACATGCTTTCAACTCACCAAAGAAATGACCAGCAAATTTGCAGCACTGACCCCAGTATAACCCTGTGATTTAATGGCCTACCCTACTCCACAACATGCTAAGACACAGAGCACTGACCCTGGTACAGGCCTATGCATACAGATGCATGGACAGAGAATCTGATTTCCTATGATTCCCTTACAGCAGGAATGCACGTCCATTTTGACAAATGTTTTCGCCGACCCTTTGGTTCCCAAGGCAACATTAACATATCATGGCTCTCTGAGCATGGGATGGCAGCGAAGAGGAAACTGTGGCAATCACAAAACCGGGAGGGGGTGGGAGGGGGCCGGGCTCTACGGCTAACAGATTTTAGACCCCAGAATCGCCATTCGCTGCAGGGCGTGGGTGCCGCCGCGCAACGCATGTGTGAGCATGTCCATGTTAATCAGAAGCCTCCGCCGAAAAAGAGCACCGGCTTGTCATGGAAATGAGGAGGAGGAACGAAAAGAGCAAGAGCCATGGCTGCCTCTCTCGCTTCATCAGCACTAACGCTAAACGCAACACAACGAATATTCAAATCAGTATGGAAACATCAGCAGCGAATGGGTTCTCCATCAGTGCTCTTTTCCTTTTCAGCATGTTTTTCTTAAATGGGCTGGTAGAAAAAACTGATGCACATTGAGAAAAGCGAATTGAAACTCAGCTGTCCAGTATCACGTAATATTGTTAATGTCTTCATCTCAGAAAGAAAGGGGACATTTCTGTTTATTTTCCTTGATATACGGTCACACATATCGCCCATCATCATTACGAATCTGTGCACTACCGTTTCCTGTATGTGATCTGTGTTATCGTTCATCATAGCTGTGCTGGTGATGGATACTGCACTAAATCTCAGTGTGAGCATGAAGGTATCGGGGGCCCATATTAGGTTACAACTCATAAGAATAATGAGACTAATAAGAATATTGGAAAAGTGGTTTTGTCCTTTCTACCAGTTACAAAGCGCAACAAAAGAATAGCTTTGTCTTTATTTTCATTCTCCCCAACAGTGGAAACCATGGAAAATTTTGCAGGCGTGGTTAGCAGGCTGCTGAACTTTGTTGGTGAAGATAATAACGAAAACCAACATTTAATTGTGCATTGTGACCAATCTTGACTGAATCCCAACCATCGTGTTAATCAGGAAGTCCCACATGTACCAAGGAATTCAAAGCCATCACTGAAGGGCCATAGTTAACTTTTGTGCAGTGATTTGCAACACACAATTACTTACGTCATCATTTTGAGTAGCACCATTACTTTAAATTGAAGTGACATTTCAGGTTTAAAAGTATGGTAATTATTTTCAAATTCAATTTATGTTAAAAGCTGCCGATAGCCTCAGAGTATGAGAAGGTCATGGTATTGCCCCAGTTTCATATTGACCTTTGCAATGGCAAGAATTTTAAGCAAACTGCATTAATGAACATGATGGTTTAACATAGTCATGACCTTTATCACTCTGAGAGTATGAATGTGGCTGTGAGAACTTGAACCCTCAGCAATCAGAGGTAAACATATATTGCGTTAAGTAACCCAACAGCTAACACATTATAGTCATTAATGGAATTTGCTGAAAAGCCTTGTCAGTACAAAGGTCAATAAAGAGCTTTGTGAATTTCATGAATTTCTTCTCATTTCAGGCTTATTGCAGCTTTACCATAAAAGCAACTTAAATATAGTTTATATGTGAAACACATGAACTTATGTTGGGCCTCACAAACATGTAAAAGGTAAACAGGTACGCACGTGTAGACTTTGAGGACAAAGTCTTTCTCCTCCTTGAGCTCGGAGATAGTCTGCAGGACATCACTCATGGCGAGCACCGCACAGCCGTAGGGTCGGCGGTACTGAACGTGCGGTGGGCCCTTCTTAGAGTCGTTCAGCAGCATCCGGCCTGCAGGAACACACTCAGGTTACCACTGCTGCTGCAGCCCCCAGCCCCTACCACTGCCGCTACATCCTACAGCCCATGGCCTCCTCAGCCTTCCCTTAGCCTCCGTTCCCCAGCCCCATTCCTAGCCCCCATCCCTTAGCCTCCATTCCCAAGCCCCATCCCTTAGCCTCCATTCCCAGCCCCCATCCCTTAGCTCCATTCTCCAGCCCCCATCCCTTAGCCTCCATTCTCCAGCCCCCATCCCTTAGCCTCCATTCTCCAGCCCCCATCCCTTAGCCTCCATTCCCCAGCCCCCATCCCTTAGCCTCCATTACCAAGCCCCCAGCCCCCATCCCTTAGCCTCCATTCCCCAGCCCAATGCCCAGGCCGCCTGCCCCCCACCCTGCTTTCCACAGCTCCAAGACCCCACCCCCAAGGCCCCTTTCTCCATGCTAGGTTTGGGTGGTATTACAGTGATAGGGTATATCTCAGTATGTCCAACACAAGACAAGCCATCTTATCAGAGTTTGGATCTGGCTAACTGTTTGGATACAGAACTATGTGACAGGTTAACAAAAGCATGGACTGTGTGTGAAAAGGGGTGAGGCTGAGATTATGTGAAAGTACAAGGAACCTGTCACAGACTCCTCACAGGTTTGTGAGATGCACCGACCATTCCACCAATTATCAGTGGTGTGTTGAGAGATACAACAAGTGACCCTTTTGCGAGGGGTGTAACTACCTGGGAAAAGCTAAATTCAGCATACTAACTTCTTTATGCATATCCAACTATCAACAGCTTTGATTAAAGAGCATCAGCAAGCAGTAGCTCCAGTGTCCCCTGTACAGCTTATAATAACCTTCTTTTT
>JAFBMS010002393.1:0-29487 GCA_019788955.1 Albula glossodonta | reverse complement strand
GTGTGTGTGGTTGTGAGTGAGTGAGTGTGAGAGTGTGTGTGAATGTGAGTGAGTGAGTGTGAGAGTGTGTGTGAATGTGAGTGAGTGTGAGAGTGTGTGTGAATGTGAGTGAGTGAGTGTGAGAGTGTGTGTGAATGTGAGTGAGGGATAAGTGTGAGAGTGTGTGTGAATGTGAGTGAGTGAGTGTGAGAGTGTGTGTGAATGTGAGTGAGGGATAAGTGTGAGAGTATGTGTTCTCTCACTGCTCTGGAGTCTTCAGAAGTGTAGCTCTGCTCCCCCCACTCTCTCTCCACCTGAATCCAATCCATATGTGTCCTCCCTCCTCCCTCCTCCCATCCCCCACCTCCTCCTTTGCGCTCCTCTGATCTCCACTCCTCCCCCTCTCTGACATTTCCTCTTCCCTTTCACATCCCTGTTTCCCTCCTTCCTTTCTATTCTCTCACTCTCCTCTTTCCTGTTGACTTTCTCTCTCTCTTTCTTCTTCTTGCTCTTAGCTTCTATCCCTCTCTCCTTCCCCCTTTACTGAATTCTCTTTCCATTCCAAGGCTCTCCATATTGTCTCATTGTCATGTTTAGTCAAACCTTTTCCCTCATCCTCTAATCAAATACCCCAAATACCACAATACTGTACACTCAGAATGGAGAAAGATGTGTCACAGAATACCTTTACATACATTTACATATAAACAACAAACAAAATGGTGGAAGCACGGGCATATGGTGCAGAGGTATAAACCATGCAAAAATTGAGCCAAGGTTTTCATATTACACATGGAATACATACATAAAAATGCATACCTCAAACACGTGTCATAAACTACCCTTCCCTGGTCATACATTCTATTACCTCAAAATGAAAGAGCAGAGGCACTGTAAAAGCATATATCCATTTACTAAATACAGCTAGCATGGCTCCTTGCTGGGTTCAGGATCTGGTCTCTCTTGGACGTGGGCCGCCATGCTTTCGCTGAAATGAGGGGAAATCCCTTTGGGATGAGGGGGAGCGATTGATTTCAGCCTTGGCTCCGAGTGTCCACTTAGAGCTCGCCCGTGCTGCCGCTGTTGTGAGTACAAAGCAGGTGAGATCGATAGAGTCCCAGACGAGGAGCCCCAGAACCCCGCAGAGCTCTGTAATACAGGCTTATTGCTTTGGGGGCCCCCAGCCTGCGACGCTGCCAGCCTTTCGCTGAGGACAAAAACGTACAAATTAGCAGAATGGCTATGATGCCTTCATTTATACAGCTGCTTTCATACATAGATTTACCCCATGTGCTGCACAGAAATAAAGCATAAACAAAATTGGGGAATAAAACAAGTCAAACAGAATTCACAATGAAAGATAAAACATATATTTCAATAAAATCAACTGGAGCTTCAATAAATATATAATATTAGTTAAAATATAAAAAATCTTTTCAAGCAGCTTAAAGTCCATTTTAAGGAGGATGTGTTTTCTTTAGGAGAACATGTTTTCTTTAGGAGGATGTGTTTTATTTAGGAGAACATGTTTTCGTTAGGAGGATGTGTTTTCTTTTGGAGAACATGTTTTCTTTAGGAGGATGTGTTTTCTTTAGGAGAACATGTTTTCTTTAGGAGGATGTGTTTTCTTTAGGAGAACATGTTTTCTTTAGGAGGATGTGTTTTCTTTAGGAGAACATGTTTTCTTTAGGAGGATGTGTTTTCTTTAGAAGAACATGTTTTCTTTAGGAGGATGTGTTTTCTTTAGGAGAACATGTTTTCTTTAGGAGGATGTGTTTTCTTTAGGAGAACATGTTTTCTTTAGGGGGATGTGTTTGCTTTAGGAGAACATGTTTTCTTTAGGAGGATGTGTTTTCTTTTGGAGAACATATTTTCTTTAGGAGGATGTGTTTTCTTTAGGAGAACATGTTTTCTTTAGGAGGATGTGTTTTATTTAGGAGAACATGTTTTCTTTAGGAGGATGTGTTTTCTTTTGGAGAACATATTTTCTTCAGGAGGATGTGTTTTCTTTTGGAGAACATGTTTTCTTTAGGAGGATGTGTTTTCTTTAGGAGAACATGTTTTCTTGAGGAGGATGTGTTTTCTTTTGGAGAACATGTTTTCTTTAGGAGGATGTGTTTTCTTTAGGAGAACATGTTTTCTTTAGGAGGATGTGTTTTCTTTAGGAGAACATGTTTTCTTTAGGAGGATGTGTTTTCTTTAGGAGAACATGCTTTCTTGAGGGGATGTGTTTTCTTTAGAAGAACATGTTTTCTTTAGGAGGATGTGTTTTCTTTAGGAGAACATGTTTTCTTTAGGAGGATGTGTTTTCTTTTGGAGAACATATTTTCTTCAGGAGGATGTGTTTTCTTTTGGAGAACATGTTTTCTTTAGGAGGATGTGTTTTCTTTAGGAGAACATGTTTTCTTGAGGAGGATGTGTTTTCTTTTGGAGAACATGTTTTCTTTAGGAGGATGTGTTTTCTTTAGGAGAACATGTTTTCTTTAGGAGGATGTGTTTTCTTTAGGAGAACATGTTTTCTTTAGGAGGATGTGTTTTCTTTAGGAGAACATGTTTTCTTTAGGAGGATGTGTTTTCTTTAGGAGAACATGCTTTCTTGAGGGGATGTGTTTTCTTTAGAAGAACATGTTTTCTTTAGGAGGATGTGTTTTCTTTAGGAGAACATGTTTTCTTGAGGAGGATGTGTTTTCTTTCGGAGAACATGTTTTCTTGAGGAGGATGTGTTTTCTTTAGGAGAACATGTTTTCTTGAGGAGGATGTGTTTTCTTTAGGAGAACATGTTTTCTTTAGGAGGATGTGTTTTCTTTAGGAGAACATGTTTTCTTGAGGAGGATGTGTTTTCTTTTGAAGAACATGTTTTCTTTAGGAGGATGTGTTTTCTTTAGGAGAACATGTTTTCTTGAGGAGGATGTGTTTTCTTTAGGAGAACATGTTTTCTTTAGGAGGATGTGTTTTCTTTAGGAGAACATGTTTTCTTTAGGAGGATGTTTTTATTTAGGAGAATATGTTTTCTTTAGGAGGATGTGCTTTCTTTAGGAGAACATGTTTTCTTGAGGAGGATGTGTTTTCTTTAGGAGAACATGTTTTCTTGAGGAGGATGTGTTTTCTTTAGGAGAACATGTTTTCTTTAGGAGGATGTGTTTTCTTTTGGAGAACATGTTTTCTTTAGGGGGATGTGTTTTCTTTAGGAGAACATGTTTTCTTTAGGAGGATGTGTTTTCTTTTGGAGAACATGTTTTCTTTAGGAGGATGTGTTTTCTTTAGGAGAACATGTTTTCTTGAGGAGGATGTGTTTTATTTAGGAGAACATGTTTTCTTTAGGAGGATGTGTTTTCTTTAGGAGAACATGTTTTCTTTAGGAGGATGTGTTTTCTTTTGGAGAACATGTTTTCTTCAGGAGGATGTGTTTTCTTTTGGAGAACATGTTTTCTTTAGGAGGATGTGTTTTCTTTAGGAGAACATGTTTTCTTGAGGAGGATGTGTTGTCTTTTGGAGAACATGTTTTCTTTAGGAGGATGTGTTTTCTTTAGGAGAACATGTTTTCTTTAGGAGGATGTGTTTTCTTTAGGAGAACATGTTTTCTTTAGGAGGATGTGTTTTATTTAGGAGAACATGTTTTCTTTAGGAGGATGTGTTTTCTTTAGGAGAACATGTTTTCTTTAGGAGGATGTGTTTTCTTTTGGAGAACATGTTTTCTTTAGGAGGATGTGTTTTCTTTAGGAGAACATGTTTTCTTTAGGAGGATGTGTTTTCTTTAGGAGAACATGTTTTCTTGAGGAGGATGTGTTTTCTTTAGGAGAACATGTTTTCTTGAGGAGGATGTGTTTTATTTAGGAGAACATGTTTTCTTGAGGAGGATGTGTTTTCTTTAGGAGAACATGTTTTCTTTAGGAGGATGTGTTTTCTTTAGGAGAACATGTTTTCTTGAGGAGGATGTGTTTTCTTTTGAAGAACATGTTTTCTTTAGGAGGATGTGTTTTATTTAGGAGAACATGTTTTCTTGAGGAGGATGTGTTTTCTTTAGGAGAACATGTTTTCTTTAGGAGGATGTGTTTTCTTTAGGAGAACATGTTTTCTTTAGGAGGATGTTTTTATTTAGGAGAACATGTTTTCTTTAGGAGGATGTGCTTTCTTTAGGAGAACATGTTTTCTTGAGGAGGATGTGTTTTCTTTAGGAGAACATGTTTTCTTGAGGAGGATGTGTTTTCTTTAGGAGAACATGTTTTCTTTAGGAGGATGTGTTTTCTTTTGGAGAACATGTTTTCTTTAGGGGGATGTGTTTGCTTTAGGAGAACATGTTTTCTTTAGGAGGATGTGTTTTCTTTTGGAGAACATGTTTTCTTTAGGAGGATGTGTTTTCTTTAGGAGAACATGTTTTCTTGAGGAGGATGTGTTTTATTTAGGAGAACATGTTTTCTTTAGGAGGATGTGTTTTCTTTAGGAGAACATGTTTTCTTTAGGAGGATGTGTTTTCTTTAGGAGAACATGTTTTCTTTAGGAGGATGTGTTTTCTTTAGGAGAACATGCTTTCTTGAGGGGATGTGTTTTCTTTAGAAGAACATGTTTTCTTTAGGAGGATGTGTTTTCTTTAGGAGAACATGTTTTCTTGAGGAGGATGTGTTTTCTTTCGGAGAACATGTTTTCTTGAGGAGGATGTGTTTTCTTTAGGAGAACATGTTTTCTTGAGGAGGATGTGTTTTCTTTTGGAGAACATGTTTTCTTTAGGAGGATGTGTTTTCTTTAGGAGAACATGTTTTCTTGAGGAGGATGTGTTTTATTTAGGAGAACATGTTTTCTTTAGGAGGATGTGTTTTCTTTTGGAGAACATGTTTTCTTTAGGAGGATGTGTTTTCTTTAGGAGAACATGTTTTCTTGAGGAGGATGTGTTTTCTTTCGGAGAACATGTTTTCTTGAGGAGGATGTGTTTTCTTTAGGAGAACATGTTTTCTTTAGGAGGATGTGTTTTCTTTAGGAGAACATGTTTTCTTGAGAAGGATGTGTTTTCTTTTGAAGAACATGTTTTCTTTAGGAGGATGTGTTTTCTTTAGGAGAACATGTTTTCTTGAGGAGGATGTGTTTTCTTTAGGAGAACATGTTTTCTTTAGGAGGATGTGTTTTCTTTAGGGGAACATGTTTTCTTTAGGAGGATGTGCTTTCTTTAGGAGAACATGTTTTCTTTAGGAGGATGTGTTTTCTTTAGGAGAACATGTTTTCTTTAGGAGGATGTGTTTTCTTTAGGAGAACATGTTTTCTAGAGGAGGATGTGTTTTCTTTAGAAGAACATGTTTTCTTTAGGGGGATGTGTTTGCTTTAGGAGAACATGTTTTCTTTAGGAGGATGTGTTTTCTTTTGGAGAACATGTTTTCTTTAGGAGGATGTGTTTTCTTTTGGAGAACATGTTTTCTTGAGAAGGATGTGTTTTCTTTTGAAGAACATGTTTTCTTTAGGAGGATGTGTTTTCTTTAGGAGAACATGTTTTCTTGAGGAGGATGTGTTTTCTTTAGGAGAACATGTTTTCTTTAGGAGGATGTGTTTTCTTTAGGAGAACATGTTTTCTTGAGGAGGATGTTTTTTATTTAGGAGAACATGTTTTCTTTAGGAGGATGTGTTTTCTTTAGGAGAACATGTTTTCTTTAGGAGGATGTGTTTTCTTTAGGAGAACATGTTTTCTTTAGGAGGATGTGTTTTCTTTAGGAGAACATGCTTTCTTGAGGGGATGTGTTTTCTTTAGAAGAACATGTTTTCTTTAGGAGGATGTGTTTTCTTTAGGAGAACATGTTTTCTTGAGGAGGATGTGTTTTCTTTCGGAGAACATGTTTTCTTGAGGAGGATGTGTTTTCTTTAGGAGAACATGTTTTCTTGAGGAGGATGTGTTTTCTTTTGGAGAACATGTTTTCTTTAGGAGGATGTGTTTTCTTTAGGAGAACATGTTTTCTTTAGGAGGATGTGTTTTCTTTTGGAGAACATATTTTCTTCAGGAGGATGTGTTTTCTTTTGGAGAACATGTTTTCTTTAGGAGGATGTGTTTTCTTTAGGAGAACATGTTTTCTTGAGGAGGATGTGTTTTCTTTCGGAGAACATGTTTTCTTGAGGAGGATGTGTTTTCTTTAGGAGAACATGTTTTCTTTAGGAGGATGTGTTTTCTTTAGGAGAACATGTTTTCTTGAGAAGGATGTGTTTTCTTTTGAAGAACATGTTTTCTTTAGGAGGATGTGTTTTCTTTAGGAGAACATGTTTTCTTGAGGAGGATGTGTTTTCTTTAGGAGAACATGTTTTCTTTAGGAGGATGTGTTTTCTTTAGGAGAACATGTTTTCTTTAGGAGGATGTGTTTTCTTTAGGAGAACATGTTTTCTTTAGGAGGATGTGTTTTCTTTAGGAGAACATGTTTTCTTTAGGAGGATGTGTTTTCTTTAGGAGAACATGTTTTCTTTAGGAGGATGTGTTTTCTTTTGGAGAACATGTTTTCTTTAGGAGGATGTGTTTTCTTTAGGAGAACATGTTTTCTTTAGGAGGATGTGTTTTCTTTAGGAGAACATGTTTTCTTGAGGAGGATGTGTTTTCTTTAGGAGAACATGTTTTCTTGAGGAGGATGTGTTTTATTTAGGAGAACATGTTTTCTTGAGGAGGATGTGTTTTCTTTAGAAGAACATGTTTTCTTTAGGAGGATGTGTTTTCTTTAGGAGAACATGTTTTCTTGAGGAGGATGTGTTTTCTTTTGAAGAACATGTTTTCTTTAGGAGGATGTGTTTTATTTAGGAGAACATGTTTTCTTGAGGAGGATGTGTTTTCTTTAGGAGAACATGTTTTCTTTAGGAGGATGTGTTTTCTTTAGGAGAACATGTTTTCTTTAGGAGGATGTTTTTATTTAGGAGAACATGTTTTCTTTAGGAGGATGTGCTTTCTTTAGGAGAACATGTTTTCTTGAGGAGGATGTGTTTTCTTTAGGAGAACATGTTTTCTTGAGGAGGATGTGTTTTCTTTAGGAGAACATGTTTTCTTTAGGAGGATGTGTTTTCTTTTGGAGAACATGTTTTCTTTAGGGGGATGTGTTTGCTTTAGGAGAACATGTTTTCTTTAGGAGGATGTGTTTTCTTTTGGAGAACATGTTTTCTTTAGGAGGATGTGTTTTCTTTAGGAGAACATGTTTTCTTGAGGAGGATGTGTTTTATTTAGGAGAACATGTTTTCTTTAGGAGGATGTGTTTTCTTTAGGAGAACATGTTTTCTTTAGGAGGATGTGTTTTCTTTAGGAGAACATGTTTTCTTTAGGAGGATGTGTTTTCTTTAGGAGAACATGCTTTCTTGAGGGGATGTGTTTTCTTTAGAAGAACATGTTTTCTTTAGGAGGATGTGTTTTCTTTAGGAGAACATGTTTTCTTGAGGAGGATGTGTTTTCTTTCGGAGAACATGTTTTCTTGAGGAGGATGTGTTTTCTTTAGGAGAACATGTTTTCTTGAGGAGGATGTGTTTTCTTTTGGAGAACATGTTTTCTTTAGGAGGATGTGTTTTCTTTAGGAGAACATGTTTTCTTTAGGAGGATGTGTTTTCTTTTGGAGAACATATTTTCTTCAGGAGGATGTGTTTTCTTTTGGAGAACATGTTTTCTTTAGGAGGATGTGTTTTCTTTAGGAGAACATGTTTTCTTGAGGAGGATGTGTTTTCTTTCGGAGAACATGTTTTCTTGAGGAGGATGTGTTTTCTTTAGGAGAACATGTTTTCTTTAGGAGGATGTGTTTTCTTTAGGAGAACATGTTTTCTTGAGAAGGATGTGTTTTCTTTTGAAGAACATGTTTTCTTTAGGAGGATGTGTTTTCTTTAGGAGAACATGTTTTCTTGAGGAGGATGTGTTTTCTTTAGGAGAACATGTTTTCTTTAGGAGGATGTGTTTTCTTTAGGGGAACATGTTTTCTTTAGGAGGATGTGCTTTCTTTAGGAGAACATGTTTTCTTTAGGAGGATGTGTTTTCTTTAGGAGAACATGTTTTCTTTAGGAGAACATGTTTTCTAGAGGAGGATGTGTTTTATTTAGGAGAACATGTTTTCTTTAGGAGGATGTGTTTTATTTAGGAGAACATGTTTTCTTTAGGAGGATGTGTTTTCTTGACACCACAAATAGGTGAATGAGTGGAGTTACCACATGCTATCTCTACCTGACTTTATCATTGTCAGTGATTGATGGCTTGTTGTGACTCTATCTGTTATGGAGGTCATGAAACATTTTTCTATCTTCACTTTAGCTCAGGTTTAGTTTAAAGAAATACTCCTGGTGATTCACTTGGGTTTCCCCTCATTTGTAAAAAGAGCTACACAGAAAAAGTCATATCAAATAGTCTTGCTATAATGAATCACTTTCCAAAAACAACTTACTGGACCAGAACCAAATCTGTTCTATTAACACTCTTGACCAGAATGAGCCTCACTGATGTAACTCACTGGACCAGAACCAAACTCTGGTGTAATAATTCACTGGACCGGAACCAAACTCTGGTGTAATAACTCACTGGAACAGAACCAAATATTGCCGTTATTTAAAGAAATCTTTGGACACGGGACAGAAACCCCCTGTAATACCTATGACAGACCCAGGATGGAGACGAGCTGGATCTGGGCATCGGTGTGCTGCACGGGGCAGATCTAGGGCAGGGCCTTCCAGCGCTGTCCGTGCGTTCCGCCATGAGTGTCGCAGCGGATGAGCAACACATGAATTATTCATACGTGTTTAGCCACACTCCGCTAAAGCTCCTCATTAGCGGGTCTTTGTTATAATTCATACAGGCAGCTGTTGTTTTTTTCTGCTGTAAATACAAACTGCATAAAACAAAGAGAGAAATCGCCAGCAAAGTCACATTGTAGGCTGAGAAAAAAGGTGGTTTTAACAAGCTATGTTTTGCCAGTCCCTCATTTTAACGTTGTGGCTCAACAGAGGAAAGGCATAATTCAAGAAACCAAGATCCCCAAGCATGAGACAGCCAACTCTTCAAAAAGGATTAAGTCCATCACATGACTAAACATTATCAGTTATGTAAACTATTGATTCATTCTAGTACAAGAAGGGGACCCACAGACCAATTGGCAGGCTCCTGTAGGCAGGGCCTCTGGGGCCCTGTGTGGGGCTACCGAATAAAGGATTCTGACCCTGTGCTGACCTCTGGTTTGTCTTTCCTTCTGGTCTGGATTCCTGGGCAATTTCCACCACATTGAGTGAGGGCCTTTAGGTACTGCCAAGTGGCACTGCAGCCCACCTGCAGTGTCTGGTAATGAACCTCCGACAGAAGGCCCTTGATGCTGCACCTAACAGGTACAGCGTGGTGCATGTTTCGCAATTGCTTAATAGTCACACATTTACCATCACCTCAAATGTCGACAATTTCAACGCTCGAACTACCTATTTGGCAGAAAGATGCAGTCTACAAAATTAGGTAGAAAATTAGGCACAACCAGCTTTGAGAAAAATACAGTAAAAACAGCATTACGTATTATCGTTTCATTGACCTTTTGTTTTTTCTAGGGTGTGCGCTCATGGGGTGTTTTTGTCAAAGAGCAATGAGACATGACTGCATCAAATTACCCCCTATTTTTCCCCAACAAAGCTGAGCCACTTTTCACTTTGCAGGTATGAACCTCCAGCCAAAGTTGACAACAGCAGCACAGCGGGATTTTTTTCTCAGGATTTTTTTATCAGAAAAACAGTGGGAAAATTGGTTGAACTTATGCACCTCCTGTAACCTGCTTTGAAATAATGGCATCTGCTAAATGTCTCAAAATATGAGATATAAATGGATCAAGGATTCAAACCCATGACCTTTTGGTCCAGAGCCTGGTGGTGTAGCTACCACCTCATATACCAGTGGGTAAATATCAGCTCAACATTAAAAAAGAGAGATCTGATGGTCGGACTACTGTGTGTTATTAAGTGTTATTCTCTCAGTTTAGGCTCTGCCGGCTCCAACTAGAACAAAACGAGGTCAGGTTTTAACGCCATGCTTAATAACACCACGTCGATTTCTGACACTGTTCTGGGAGACACCTTGATCAGGTCTCAGGTTGGGTTCTGACTCAGTGCTCTACTATTCACCCTGGAGGTCTGGAATTATAGGTGTGAAATTTCACATCTGTACAAGTTATGAATTTGTAAAAGAAGTATTTTGATAGAAATGTTGCAAAAATGCAGTACACACAGGCTAGACCCTGCAGAACATGAATTCTGTGATTCTGAAGATTAAACATTACCTGCCTCCGCATGCCAAGAAGATGCTTAAATAAAATACATTTTAAAACGCATAATAAATTGAGGAGATATACATGATATTAGGAATATATAAGAAAAAAACACACTTCATATAGTATAGCATACAGCATATACCCAGAGAATGTTCAAAACACATACAAATCGTGAATGATTTGAACAGTATATAATAAATGCATGCAAAATATATGGCAATTCAATTATTATTGTGTAAGTGTAATATATTATGATTCCTAAAAGTCCTCCTAAGTAACATAAGAGGACAAAATAACAGAAGTTCAGAAAGCACAATTCATAAAACTCATGTATAATATACTCAAAGGCTGATTTGCAATGCGATTGGTTTTTGGGTCCCTGGACACCATGGCTATTGGCTACTCCTCAGGAAGTAGCAACTTTTCCATTGTAGTCTCATCGATGATACATGCAGTTAGAATTTTTGGCTTTCCTTTGCAAGACAGCCAGTAAAGTTGTGACTATCGGTCTCAAAATGTGAGGCCAAACACAATAAACAGGCAACAGTGGATCAAGAACATTTCATTTGGGGACACCTCATAAAACCCAATGGCCCTGGAAGCTTATGTAAGACTTAAAAGTTAAAAGGGGGGAGAAAAAAGAAAAAGCAGAATAAAAATAATCTTGAGAAGAGGAGCAAACACAGCATGATGGACTTAAGATGCTACCATGTGCGGCTCCCTGTTATAGTTCTAAATATTCAAATGCTCTTCCACCACATCCATATGGCCATGAATTAAATGCATTTGAGTAATAGATTTAACTAATGACTGTTTTATTACTCCCCTGGGCCCTGGACTTCCTGCTTTAAATACATAATGCTATTTTTACCTCTATTAAAAGACTGGTCTGGGTGGGATTGTGATTTGCAAGGGATTATGGGTATCTTTGGAATGCAAAGTGTGTGCAAAACCTGGGGTGCGTTCCAATACTCAAATTTCGTCTCCTCGTCTCCTCCGCTCATCTCCTCCATGCCCTGGAAGCTTATCTATGTGTCCTCCCTCCCTCCACTGTTCCAAAAAGGTAGAAGACAAGATTTTGCCTCCTCCACTCGCTTCCTCCTCTCCTCCAAACTAAGGATATATTGATGGATCCTACCACAGAAGTCTTTTCACATTTCTGTGTGACATCATTGTGTTCATGACCAGTCAGATTAAAAGACCATCCCATAGAATATTGTGATTGGCCTAGGTATCCGCCAAATCAGTGGAAGTTACACGACTCCATCAATAGCCGAGGTCGACTTGGATGACGGGCTAATCGGATTAGCTGTTCCAATTTTTGTTTCAGCTCCTCATTTCCTCGTCTCCTCCACTCGTTTCCTCCCCTCCTTTCCTCCTCATAGAGGAGATGAGAGAAGGAGACAAGGAGACGAGAAAAAGTATTGGAACACACCCGTGTAGTGTTAAATCCGCAGGCAGTGAGACACAGCCGAGGAATGATGCTGTCTAATCCACACAACACACACACACACACATACTCTGTCTTTCTCTCACTCTCTCTCTCTCACACACATACACACATGCACACACAATTGCAATTCACATACATTCTCAAAACTCACACACACGCAAACAAGACAGGCAAAGCGATTTTTTGCTCTGTGTAGGTATGACTTTAAATACCAAGTCAGCCAATTTGGGATGCAAAACCTTTGAAGAAAAGCTGGTTTGAGCACTGTTCGGTCCCCGTCTGATTTAACTCAGAGAACGCATCTGTGAGCTTGTTCAGAGGGAGATTTTTAGATCTGTCACTTTACCTCACTGACAGACAGAAGAGTGCTGTTTGGTTTCTGCTGTGGGCTACCACAGCCACCAGTGTTACAAGGTCAAACAGGTCATGTCAGGGAGAGCACTATGTTAAAAACTCAGTGCAGTGACTGCCTGCAAACATGCAGCATGGTACAGAGTAAAGCTGCACTTTGGTCTGGACTCCAGTTCATTCAATCTCTGCCAAAACATTTGGAAAATGTGACTTCATCCTTCAGTGTAGGCTGTCTGCAAGCTTTTCAAAAGCGTGAACTGATCCTTCAGCACAGGCTGTCTGCGAGCTTATTAAAAGTGTGAACTGATCCTTCAGCACAGGCCGTCTGCAAGCTTATCAAAAACATGAACTGATCCTTCAGTGTAGGCTGTCTACAAGCTTATCAAAAACATGAACTGATCCTTCAGTGTAGGCTGTCTGCAAGCTTTTCAAAAGCGTGAACTGATCCTTCAGCATAGGGTGTCTGCAAGCTTGTCAAAAACATGAACTGATCCTTCAGCACAGGCTGTCTGCGAGCTTATCAAAAACATGAACTGATCCTTCAGTGTAGGCTGTCTGCAAGCTTATCAAAAACATAAACTGATCCTTCAGCACAGACTGTCTGCAAGCTTAATGGTACTCTTGGGTTTCAGAGGGTGGATTCAGCTGGCCCAGAAAAAATAGCCTACGTTCTGTTTTTTTTTTTTATCACAGAATAAAAACCAAAGTATTTTTTAACTTCTGAACAGCCACCTCAAATTGGCACCCTACCAACATGAAAATGTGATCAGTTAGAAGCAGTAACTGAAAATTGGTCTGTTAGCAAACTACATCACCAAAGCTGGGTGGCCTTATGTTACAAAGGAAACAGTAGTTTGAAAGGTTCATAGTTATGAGCCTAGGAAATGTTTGACACCGTCTTCCCCAGTCAGCCTAACCAATCAAGGGTCATGTTCTTTGGACTGTGCACCAATCAACACATCATTCATACTCAACTCTCTGCTGCTATTGGTCCATTTGTATAGCTTCAGTCTATCCTGTGAGGCTATATTGTAAGCTCCTGAAAAAAACAAAGATTGTGTGGTTTAGCTTTTTAATTATGCATTCCTGAGGAAATGAATATAAAACATGAACGAGAAAAGATGGGTATATTTAGTTCCATCTTTATAGATCCATTCAATCTTGTACACCAGCTTTACTCTAGTACCGTGTGAGTCATGAAAAATCTATATAAAGAGCTGACGACATTAATGAGACAGAACAGGGGAAGAAAAGAAGGCAGATTAAAGCTAATTGCTGAATTGAAAACACTTGCAGATTTAGGGTCTGCCGGATGGTTGGCATGGGAACAGCCAGACAGCTGGGAGGGCTGGAGAGATGGCGCGGTGATTCCAGCTGACAGACAGACAGCGGTCTGATGGGCCCGGCAGGGTCACATGGTGGCTTTGCTGACTGACAGCAAGCATTCTCTCTCTCTCAGAGACTTGCCTTCATGTCTCTCTCTCTCTCTCTCCCTCTCTCTCTGTCTCCCAGGCCTACAGCTCTCTTTGGCACCTTTTTTCTATCCATTTCATTCCACTGGGCTTGGACTTAATTCACCCAAAAATGTCAAAAAAGTGTTTTCACTATCTGTAGATGATAAAACACCCACAGTAACATACATGGCAGGATAATATCCTGCTTGAGAAGACAACACTCTTAAGAGACTGACTGATCACACTTGATTGCGAAGGCAAATGGAACCCCGCTGCTGTGATGTACCAAATAGACATGTCCATTAGCACTCACCCTGTCTGCTCTATGTCATTAGCTTTACAATTTCCAACTCAATTTCAGATGCACATGCATGTTTTTGTCAATTTAATAACTCACCCCACACAATGTCCCTACCTTTTTTAAACAATAACATTGAAACAGAATGAAATTTAGTGCAATGTAGTCAACCCCAGGCTCCCATAGTTCATTTCAAAGTCAATGTCAATGATGTCTATAGAATTTTGGTGAAATGCTTGATGCGAAGTGTATTTTAATACCAAACTGAAATGGGTGCCAAACTTCCAGGGATCTTAGCTAATGAAGCAGCTGCTACTGCCCCTGCCTATCAAATCTGATTGGTTCTTTGTCATTCGCCATCTTCCTCTCTTTGTATGGATGTCATATATAACATGTCATAATGCTATCATTCTGCCTGCAGTGGTTCATGTGGTAACACTTCCTTTTAGACCGCAATAGTTCATAGACTTCAATAGACTTACAATTACTTGCAATCAGCATATTCTCCTGACTTAGACTTTCACACAGACATGTATAGTTATTTGACCCAAGGCTGTAAAACACACAGATAGCTTAATAGGATCAAAGCTTACTCATTAATCCGTGGGATGATTCCATTATTAGGATTTTCCAAAAGGATTTTTCATTGAATGAAAGGTGCAATATATTAAAAAAAATCCATTATTGATATTAGTTTGATAAAACATTACTTTATGAACGACGCTGCCTAGCCACATGTTAGAATGAGGTTTCCCTTCAGCATTCATGCATTGGCTACTCGTGTTTTGTTAAGTAATCATAATCAGCTATCTATGAAATAAAAAGTATTTTCCACTAAAAATCTATTCAATTTTCCAAACTGTCAAGCATTAACTTTTTTGGAGGTCTTCAGGAATAGCTTGTGTTCATGGTATAATATGTCTCCAGAACCTGTGTGCTTTAAAGTTCACTTTTCATGGTAAATTCTCAAGGCTGGCCAAAATCAAAAAGTCTGATTCAAAAAAGTGTTCAAATAGCAGATTGTAATCATCCATAAAAAATCAGTTAACTGGAGAATAACTTCTTTGCATGTGATTTACTGCTTGCTCCATTGCTTTGCGCAACAAATATATGAGAGAAGCATCAAACGTTTCCACGACTTCCCTCCAATCTTACTACAGACCACAAAAAGATCTGTTCAAATTCAAATGTCATCAACCAAATTTAATATGGAAAATGCAGAAAATCAGATATCAAGCAATTAGTTTCCTTACAGTACTACATATTTATCGTAACTAATACGATCTTCAGATGGTGGTATGAACCACCTGGTGCTCATTTGCAAGGTAACATTGGGTCTGAAATTAAATGGCTTTTGAAAATATGTAAGCTAACCAAAAAAAAAAATAAAATTATGTGAAGTACTCTTTGATAATGAATCATGTATGAAATGGATGGCTGGAAATAGGATTGCAGAGATGGGATTTAAGAGATTAACTAACTACAGTGTGCCTAAAATAACAATTTTAATAAGTACAGTAAAATTTGTTATTGTTCCATGGCTTGGCAAAAATCAGCCATTATATAAATTTATTTTTAACACAGGGGGTTCTCTCATCCCTTTCATTTTTGAATTACATAAATACATAGAGCCTATTCATAGAGATAATACAAAGAGTATACCATATTCAGAATTCTATCAATATTTATTTATCTATATAAAACCTTGTGATTAACTATAGAAATTTTGATGGACTACTGTCCATATCCAGCTGGCTGTCCAAACAAAGAAACAAGGATGAAATCATGTAAAATACCGCTTGTGTATATTTTGTGATATATTTAAATAAATCTAGTATTTTTCCTTAAAAATTCTCATAAATGTCATTTATCGTGGCATTTTCTGCTGTTTGGACTTATAGTTTTAAGTGCATATTTTTACCGTGTCAATCCTGAAACAAACGGACACAGACAGGTCAGGGATTGTGAGAGTTGTTTTGAAATAAGACACACTCCGCCAAGGAGGGGAGACACCTAACACCACCTTTCCAAAGTATCTTGGCTAGCTCTTCCTCCTTCCCTCCCTCCCCCACACACTGAAAGACCCAACACTGTAATCCTGACTGGGGGAGGCACTGCTCTTACCTCTGGTCACACTTGACCTTCCCGCTAATTCCTCCCAGGGAAAAGTGTGCCTTTTTCTCTCTGGCTCCTCCCACCAGGCCATGTCCATGCATTCCTGAAAGCCAGAACGTCCCGAGCTGAAACCGCAAAATCAGTCACATTGATCCTTTCTTCCACTTGTGATATCAAATTGCAACAGTGCCCTTGAAAGTTATATTTTCTTCCAGATGTAATAACAGATGCAGGTATTATCCTGTCTAAAATTGTGGGAAACATAAAACATTCCAAAAAGGAATTTTAATACATGGGGCGTGTTAGGACACCTTGGATTATGGTAAGTCTTCTAAAAAAATGTTGACACCTTAATCGTTTTAATACATTAAGCACATTTGAATAATATTTTTATACCAATGAGGAAGGAACCCACAGACATAATCTACCTTATGTTCCAGGGCTTTGGAACAGGGACATAATACCAGATATTCTTTATTTGAGACCATGCCTTCTTCTCAAGAATTTCTCTACTGTACAGTATCTCATCAATTTTCTTAACCAAGTCTGCAGAATGTAAACACTGCCCCCTACTGGCAGTGAAACATTCCACAGTGATAGTAGGTATTTTACAGGTATAAGGAATGCTTTCTTAGCACATGAACAGGGATAGGTTTGGTGTTCAACATAAACAGGTTCACTGTAGCTGCTGGGCATTTGTATAGACACTGTAACTGTAAATGGGGACGTAGATTTCTCTAACATCTTAAGGACTGTGTCACACTTATGCACATACACAGTGAAAAACAGAGACACATACACCCACAGTCACAGACTCGTAGAGGGCCATTTCCATGTCGACCACAGCAGGAAGCCCTTGCGTGTTAAGGACAAGATAAAGAATGAGGTGATCCCTCATTCTGGGGTGGGGGTGACATAATCTATTCAAATCTAACATGGCTGGGTCCTGCTGAGAGATACCCTACACCTGAACCCCTGATGAACTCTGAGAGACAGCAGCCCCCCAGCCCCTACCGCCATTCCAGCAACATACATCTGCCCAATACCCCACTCTGAGCAAGAAATGTACAAGCCCCTCCCCAAACCTTGTGTGATGTCATAACAAGATGGATGCACAAGTCCAGTCTTGCAGAGCTGCAGTGTTTGCTAGTCTTTGTAGTTTCCTCTCCTTTGTAGTTGCCTGTCAAATCCACTTTTCCCATGTTTTTCTCAGGAAGCTCAACCAGTTCTCAGCCAGGACCCCCCCCCCCTTCCAGGTCATGTCACTCCCCAAGATTCAGCCATCTGAGGTATCATGAAATCCAAAAAATGGACAGGTCCATCAGTATGCACTCAATCAAAGTGTTTTGTTGTAAAGATTTAAACATTTTTCTTGGTTCAAACAAGCCAGTGATCAACAGCTAATTATATCTGCAGCAATGTCATGATATCTCACTATCCCATCACTATCCAAGACCTCAGGACTTCACACCTAACACTTGCTGGGCTGACACACACAGCAGCTGCCCCCTGCTGGATGCTTTTAGTACCTCTATGTGACAGCCCTGACAGTCAGCACAGGTCCAATGCACTGATATTTTCATGCAACTTCAGTCTGACCATTATGATCGGATCACAATCCAACTGCCATGAAACTATCATGCAATGTTCCATCTACACGTGGTCTTAAACGAGACCCCTTTCCATCCCCCGGGTTCACATTTGTGCTGAAATTTATTTTACCTGCTCCTTATTCAAAAATATGTAGCCTGGTTGCTATGGGCTCCAAGGAAATCCAAAACACGTTGCATTCCCATCCACTGCCAGCAGTGGTCAGCCACATCCAATCACAGTCAGATCTGAGTATGTCATTCGCTCTTCTCCACTAACAGAAATGTGTGATCAGACAACAGAAAATAAATACGCAAGTATCAGGTGCAGGAAGGGCCTCAAAACAGCCAAACCCAGAGTCTGTACGATGGCTGACCATGGACATAATAATGATTATAACAATAATGATTAGATAATATTGATAATCATAATAATAGAGCATAACACCAGAACAGAAGAGTGTGCTGTAGCCCCACATATGGATGAAATCAGAAACTCAGGTTTCAGACTACAGTTGTACAGTTTTAAAAACCATAATTAGCTTACATATCAGCAATTTCACAAATAAGTAGTTTTTGTCACAAAAATAATAACTAAAATGACTAATTATGCTTAATTGTTTATACAGGCACAAATAGTATCACAATACAGTATCTACAAACTTTTGTAAATCTGGAAATTACATACATCTATTCATAAAGTTAGTTGGTAGTTTACATATAAATTGGTTTCTGTACAAAAGCATTTCAAATATACCCAGAGTGTAAATAATATAAAGAAATGTGAACATGTCTAATATGTTGCCTATCACTATAAAGTGAAAAAACCATTCCACACCAAAAATTTTGAGTTAAAGAAATTTATCATGAAAATGCTTGTCACTGACTGTCTTTCTCATTTACTCCTCAATAAAAATACATTGACAAAATTGCTTCTCAGTGTATCAACGACAGTAGCAGCACTCTAGGGACACCTAGTGGCACTGTCAAAAATAGCAACGCAACTCTCACTGCCAGCTGAGAGTCGCATACTTGATAGATCAGGCCAAGAAGACAAATGACTGCCATGCAGTGATCACCATCTTGGAGATAGTGAAATTATTTGTATATTAACTTCAGAATAAAATAAACACAGACAAATAGGCTTGAATGGCCAAAAAAGTAACCTTAAGAGAACTCACAGGTTAAGGCAACCATGTGAGCTCATCTATTCAAAATCCATCCAATGAACAAAAATGCACCCTCACACCACAGCCATGTACACATTCACATAAAAGGAGCCCCCGAATGCAGTGTTGCTATAATAATGTAAGATATTAAAAGCTATGCTGCCAAATACTGACAAATATCTCTGTTCATTTTAATTACAGTATCAATGTGTGTGAGTATGTGAGTTTTTTGTTTTACTTCATAACTGAGAAGCTACCAGTTAGCTTGCATCTACCCATAACAAAACAACATTTGGAAACTGGTAATTAAATAAAAGTAATAAAAATAATAAAACTAAAAATTGGACAGGGCCTTGAAGGCCTCTGATTGTAGCTTTTCTGTTCCTTCCGATTCCCACGAGCACACCTGTGGAGCTGCAGTTTCCTTTCTGTGGCAAAACAGCGATGGTGTTCTTCTCAGCTGTAGAGCTCACCAACCTCCACCTGAGACTCCTGTAGCCTCATGTCTGCTGTAAACATGGCAGGTGTCATGGCCACCCCTGCATTCTCTGCCATGTTCAAAGGATCATTGGGATGGTCAAATTACAATCAAGGCTGGGTTGACCAAGCATTGATGTCTCCCTTCTCCTCCACAGCAATAGGAACAGAACTGAACTTTCCTTCAGAGACAGAGCAACACTCTGAAAGAGACGTCTCCATTAGATCCTTTGTCTCCTCTACGTACCTGCTTTGAGCAGTGGTGTTTTGGCGCCCCCTATGGGTATTCTGGTGTCCCTGCAAGTGACAGGACCGACTGTCTGAATGAGCTGTCACAGACATCGCGCCTCAACAGCCTCATGCCAGTATGCACCAGAAAGTGTCAAGACAGTTTCTATGGGGTATAAAATCTCCTCAAGTAGATAATGCATTGATGCACTTTTGATTTGCTGGCATCTTTCCCCTCATTGGTTAGCGAGAGAGAGGCTGTTCCAGACATGCTGAATGGCTGGTGGTTTCAGGCGTCTTTGAGCCCGGAGAAAGATCACAACCCTCTTGCCTCACAGAATAGGTTGCTTTCATGGAGGAATCTGCACCTCTTGTCCAGGCTGAGTAATGTTGTGGTCCTTTCTGAGTCCATGGGACCATTGTAACTTTGCTGATCCCATCTAAGGTGCACAGCCGGTCAGAATGTCTTGCTACACGTACCACAATTGCAGGGGCTAGGGTCAGAATGTGAGAGAAGGTGCCTTAAGAGCTTGAAGGAAAAGTCCCTTTTGCACTGGTAAGACTGATTAGGGTGTCCCAGGTCATCTTAGAGCTTAGAGAGACTGATGAATCTTTTCATTAGAGCTGAGAGGGACTGGTGAATCTTTTCACTAGAGCTAAGAGGGACTGGTGAATCTTTTCACTAGAGCTAAGAGGGACTGGTGAATCTTTTCACTAGAGCTGAGAGGGACTGGTGAATCTTTTCACTAGAGCTAAGAGGGACTGGTGAATCTTTTCACTAGAGCTGAGAGGGACTGGTGAATCTTTTCACTAGAGCTAAGAGGGACTGGTGAATCTTTTCACTAGAGCTAAGAGGGACTGGTGAATCTTTTCACTAGAGCTGAGAGGGACTGGTGAATCTTTTCACTAGAGCTAAGAGGGACTGGTGAATCTTTTCACTAGAGCTAAGAGGGACTGGTGAATCTTTTCACTAGAGCTAAGAGGGACTGGTGAATCTTTTCACTGGAGCTTAGAGAGACTGGTGAAGCTTTTCACTGGAGCTTAAAGAGACTGGTGAAGCTTTTCACTGGAGCTTAGAGAGACTGGTGAAGCTTTTCACTGGAGCTTAAAGAGACTGGTGAAGCTTTTCACTGGAGCTTAAAGAGACTGGTGAATCTTTTCACTGGAGCTTAGAGAGACTGGTGAATCTTTTCACTAGAGCTAAGAGGGACTGGTGAATCTTTTCACTAGAGCTAAGAGGGACTGGTGAAGCTTTTCAAACACAGAGAAGATTGGTGTCTCCTACAGACCTCATCCATATCTGAAAGTGGTAGCATCAGAACTGCCAGATAAGCTGTCAGAAAGAGAGCTCATCTCCACAGGATTCTCAAGCATTGATTTCTCTTGACTGTCTGTCTGTAAGGTAGTGACAGGATTTAATTAAATCGAATTAAATTAGTAACATAGACAACAGCATTTCTCCCTGTTTGTCTTTCAGTTAGCATTAGTGTATTTGTGTTTAGGAAACACATTCATATTTGGGCCAGTTCATATGAACGCAGATGTTATAATACTGAACAAAGCATTCATAGATGAAAACAGTAAGATATGAGGAGAAAGGGAACTCCTCAGAGACAAAGTGAACGATGGGCTTCTGTTTTCATTTTAGGAATGGATTGGAGATATAATGTTCCTGATTCCAGATCTACAGTGGAATAAGGATATAATGAACCAGCATCAATCCAGCTCAGCCATGAGATAGGGTTATAATTAGCCAGCTGGGTTCTAGTTCTAATTTAATCCTCTTATTATGTTCGGATTTGAGTCACATCAGTTATGTTCATGGGCCAATTTTGACCTGACTGGTCTAAATCACTTCAAAGAGGTATTACGGTAATTCAAAATTTACCATTCTAAAGTTAATTTTTACTTCAATTACAAAGCAATCATTGATGTGCCCTTTTTTTGTATTGTCATAGCCTGAGGATACCATGTTTACAGCATGATAGATCACCTGCATTCAGAACAAAACTTTGCAGCATTTATTTATATTCTGTACTTTCTCCCTGCATTCTCAGATGCTCCTCTGAATCACTGAGTGCAGCTCTGCACCCTGATGGTGCAGACATCTTGTAAAAGCATAAAACTGGTCATATTTACTTAAACACTTGTATATCCCTTATACTGGAGATATAGTTTCAAGCTTTGAAATTAAGCGAAATGAAACCCCTATGATTCTGAATGCTGAAACGGGTTGATTTTGCTGTAAATATGAAAGGAGGGTTAAAAGGGTGGCCATTTTAAATGCTACCTCGCTACTAAATGATAGCCACAGCACATTTGTATCTGTCCTCTGTACTCTGTATCCAGCATGACTGTGAAATCAGCACTAGGAATAAAACAAGGCTTTTTTTCTGATAATGTGTGTTGCAGAGGGGCAACCAGTACACTGGCAGATGCTTCGGCACACATTGTGTGGTTTGGCAAGCAGCACCATCCCCACTTATCAAATCATTACGGTAAATTCAGTACTTGGGAGAACAGTCCTTGATAATCATAAATTAGAATGTGTAATGGCAGCACAGTGAACTTGTAACATCTTGTAACTGGTGTGGTTTTTACTGTGATTTGGGTATGTCTTATTGTGTGTGTGTGTGTGTGCACGGAACAACCATTTATAGCCTGCTTTTAAATGTGTTGGAGTAAGAGTGGGGGATTGGATGAAACCGAGGGTTTGCGTTTGGCATGGTAGCGGTTCCCATGGTGTGTGTGAGTGTGTGTGTGTTGTGTTGGGGGGTGCATTGTGGGTAGTCACGGCAGAGGACCCTAACTGGCACTGATAACGGTGTTGAGCTCCTGTGGTCAGTGTGTGACCAGGATTGATAAGGACAGCTTTGGTCAGCTCCTTCTCCAGCTGCAGGCCCTGAGGTCCCTGCTCCCTGCCAGCTCTCACAGCCACATTTTACCCTGCAAACATCCCCCCCTCCCCCTCACCCGCACCCCCAAACCCATTGTGCTTCAGGGCTGAGGTAGTGACATGAAAGACTGCACAATGTTCCCTTGGCCACTATTTATTACAAACTCTTCATGGTACTTCCTTCCAGTAAGTACAACAACCGTAAAACATTCTGCATGAGGCAAACTATATTATTTTAGTTCACGATTTTTATTTAATTAATCTAAATATCACTATGGATTCTAAAAAAAGATGTACAACTATTTCAGCAGACCTTGTACAAAAGGTAACAGGAGGTAAGAACAATCCTAATTGGAGGTGATATGACGGTTCTGATATCAGCTATAAAGACATAGCAGTTCATGCCAAATGATGCTTGGAAGAGCCGATAGAGGACAGCTTTACAGTTCAACTCATGGACACATGCACCAGCCTCTGTGGGTACTTGTCGGTTTAAAACATTAATAATTGGAAGCTGCTAACTGAGTGAACACTGTGAACACTTCTCCACTCCAGCAATTCCCCCTGTTTCAACAAAGCCCTTCCAGACAGCTCCCATTCAATTGTACACACATTTTAACACAGGCACACACACACTTCACAGAATTTTGACTGATTAGGAAGTTAATATAGTGCTTGTAAACACTGGTTCATTCTGTATACCGTACATGAATAACACAGTTCTACACTGTCAATAATTAATCTTTATTAGGTGCATAGAACATATTGAAATATCATTTAAAAAAGGTAGCTCATATTCTTCTGAAGATTTATGGTCATAGTGATTATATTAGGCAATTAGTGACATTTTCTCGCGATTCTATCATACAATTAAGTATTTTATTTTCTGACTGACAATAACTCAAAAAACACAATCACTACTCAATAAACACATATATTTCCCACTGACACCAGAAATGTCTACACTACGGTTTTACTCTCCAGTTGTTTTGCACATGGAAGTTTTCATCTTGTCATCTGTGTTTCATATTTCGGTTGCTCCTTATTGCCAACTTCTCACTTGCGTCCCGCACGCAGAGAAAACTTTTACAGGTGACAAGGAAAGCCGACTTTCCCATTTAACACCTGATTATAAGAAATGGATCTTTCCATTTCGTGAGCAATAAGGTGATTCCATTGGAATGCGGTCCTACACGACATCGCCCCACAGTCAGTACACTCACACACGTCCTCGCTCGCGCCAGGAGGAGGAAAGTAAGGAGCGGCGACCGCGTGCTTAGTATGGTCATAAGCCAAGAATCTAGTGCTGAATATGTCTCTTACGTTCTGGTCGTCATTTGCTTGCACTTTGAAATATTGTTCCACGTGCGCAAGAGTGTCTTTTGGCCTCCACGACAGTCCTTCCCAGAGCATGTCGCGTGCCTCCCCGTGGCGCTGAGCAGTGCTCTCTGCAAGAAGATTGTGCTGATCGCTGAACAGCATCTTTTCTGCGTTCTCCTTCCCCTGCATAAACTGTTTTTCAGGGTCTGTCCTCACTGTCAGCTTGGTTTTCACACCGTTCTTTGGCTCTCCTGTGTTCGCAGTTCGAGGCTTGTGCCATCTGCGGTGTGAAGCCAGGTTTGCAGGACAGCTGAACGCTTTGTCGCACTCAGGGCAGCGATACTCGACACGAACTATTCTGGAGCACGTGTGGTGCGCCAGGGTAAAGGGATTGGGGTATTCCTCTTGGCAGAGCTGGCAAATAAACTTCCCAAGTGGCCTCAGGTGTTCAGAAATTTTGACAGCTTCCGATAAGGGGGATGTTTTCAACTTTTTTAACCTAACCGCAGTGGAGCTTGTGACTTCCACTTTTGAATGTAGTTTAGACTTACTGACCTTTAATTTGACTGCGCGGGATGGTTCGACGTGACAGCGTTTCGTGGCGTGACATAATTGAGAATGGCTGTCGATCTTCACATTTAATGGAGAAGAAGAGGAGATATGCCTTCGCAAACCATCATCAGAAGTTACAGTGGTGCTTTTCAGGAAGCAGTCCTTGTTTGGAAAACTCTCCGACCTTGAAAAATGTTTCATATGATTTGTTCCAACGTCCAGTACCGGATGCAAAAGCTGATCTTGGGACTGGAAATCTCTGTCAAGTACTCTGAGGTGTGCATGGTCAGTGATACCCCCTCTTGTCTCCATATGGTCTGCGCTTAAATTGGCTTGTTCGGGATGGTCTCTCACATCTCTGAATGGTTCTCCGATGTCTCCATTCGCTGGCAGTTCTGAGCCCGACCACAGAATCCTGGTAGTGGGTACAGGACTGTGTAAGGGTCGTTCCACCTGTCCAGGCTCCCTTTCACCGAGCATTTTATAAGCAACAGACATAGTCCGCGTGCACCTTTTGACTAAAAATCCTCGGGGCATTCTGAGACCCTAAAGTTCATCCGTTTGTTGTGTCCGCTTCTTCTTTTATCGTGTTTGGCGAACAAATCTGTCGGAAAACACGTTGAGAGAAAAAACCCGCATTGTGGTGCAGAGATCACCTTTGGCTTTATAAAAAAAAAAAAAACTTGGGGTCTCTGCTCCGCTTTTGTTGACGTCATTATTGTTCTTGAAGTCCAATCCAATAAAAGATGAGAGTGTTGTTTGCCGGACCACGGAGTCAAAGAGACACTACATAGGAGGGGCTGGGTATACTGACGTTGCTAATTGCTAAATTTTCAATATACAATGATTATATATCTCTCCCTTTGATTTTTGGAATTTCAAGGGAAATTGTAAAAATAGAAATTAAGCATCTAAAACAGTGCATTTTGTTTTTTTCAATAGGGTGAAACAGTTAATGTACGGCAATATTTGCAATAAATACGAATGACACCAATAGAAATGGAGAAAATCTTGTAAATTTTTAATAATCTTATGTCTAAAATTTACATTCGGCAATGCCTCTGTAAAATCAAAATCAAGATTTTCCATCAGGTCTTGATCGGGTGCTTTTATGACAGTAACAGGCGTAGTTTAAATGTTTCAGTTTTCTTAATGCTATTAGTTGTCGCCCATAGCTCCGTCAACCTCTTACAGTTGCAGTTATTCGCAGCAGGTAAAATGTGTGTAGATCAAATACAATGTTGTATTTACATACATTGTCAATGAGGCTTTCATCTGTAAACTATCATTTTGTCATCATATAACATTAAGGATATCTGTCATTCTTGTTAGCTATCTGTTTCTGTTGAAGACATATGGCAGAAATGATGAGAATATACTTTCTACACCTGTAAAACTAACTTATCTATATGACAGTACCACAGAAATGCTCACGGCTTAAAAGGGAGATGCGGGCGTCGCAGTGGTTTTTGGAGGCAGCGCGCAACCTGCGGGCAAGCGCCTCTCATCGTACTTCCTCCTCGCCATGCCTGGGAAGGCTGATAAGAAATTAGCGTAACGGAGGCGTATCTATTCACCAACAAGAGCTAGTGTGCTCTAGCTAATTGGCTTAAATCCGTTATGGATATGGGGGACGCTAATGGAAAATGAACTGACGCTGAACCTTAGGGGTTGGCGAGTATGGAAGACTTTTGTGGGAAGGGATCACAGAAAAATTCTCTCCCCTTCTCCTTGATACGCCCGCTGGACAGGTCCGGCTTGTACTTCATTGTGCATTTGATTTTATGTCATTGCTTCTAGTTTTTTAGCTTAGGTGCTCTGCCAACAAACTTATGTTGTCTGCGTTTTTTTTTTCGACAGTCGTCATTATAACGACTCTGGGGGCTACATCCAGAAAAAAAACATTTAAATACTACTTTGAAGCAACTAGATAAATTTTACTTTATGAAACTATTAATTTTACTTTTACTCTATTAAAAGACCCTGGGAATGATGTCAAAGATCTGAACTAACATCCATATCATGTCTTACCACAGCTTCCTTATGTCTATTAAGCTTTATGCCAGTTCTTGAGGGTTACAAAAACTCTGCAATTGATAGAGTGAATGATTTGCATCTATATTAAATTAAAATGATTGATTTCGGAGAATAATTAATTGCTAAACAAACGGAATGGTTATAATTGGTCCATGGTTACTTTAAAAATGACCGAGAAACAGCGATAATCCATTTATTTTAACCATTTATTTAAGAGCGACCTTCTGAGAAAACGACCACGTCGAATTAGACTTTCACCGTGAACGGACTCGAAATAAAAACAGTTAACACTGTTTTGACCACGATGGGGCAGCACCGACACAAATTTGAATGAACATGAGACCTCCGTTAAAATATAGGCTGCTGACAGGAATAGTGGTGGTGAGCCAGTCGAAGGGATCTTCCCTCTGGAGCAATCAAGCCCAGCGCTCCAGTGTTCAGTGACTGGGACGCTACTGTACGAGTCATTGTCGTTTCCTTTTTATAATCTGAAGTTCAACAGGTCCTGACTGACTGGTTGTTAAAGATCATATGGCACTTTTGTAAGGAGTATGAGGTTACCTAGAGTCCTAGTTAAAGTCTTATTCATTCCCCAGTCCCCAGTGAAACTAGGTCAGGAGATGATATGTGATGAGTATTGTGCATTATTATTATTATTATTATTATTATTATTATTATTATTATACTCATGGTATTATGAATCTCCTGGAGAGAGCCGGGAAGGCTGATGGCGGGAGGGAGGGGAGCTGATGTCGATGAGTCAACAGGTGGAAGCTGGCAAACAAAAGACCATGTGACAAACCAAACTGGAGAGACAAGGCAAAATGCAATGTCACTATGATCACTGAATGACCTGTGCTAAAGTATGACAAACATGCAGGCACAAATAAACTGTGTGATGATACTGTCAAAACATGTCTAATTTATTCTGTATTGTGCTCAAGGAGAGAACCTTTTGAAGTATTTTTTCAGGCTTTTGTATTTTGTAATTGATGAATTTAGAGAGCTCTGTCACTGGGTAAAATGAAACGATGAAGTGGAGGTCATTCTCAGAACTAGCTGAAAATTTTGGCAAATAGCTCCAGTATTAATTTTAAAAAATGTGAAAACGCAAATATTGGTTGAGAGGGAAGCTGTGAGGATGACCTTATGTTTATTTTTCTGTGTTGTTTTTCTCCCTCACCCTCTCTACACACACACACACACACACACACACACACACACACACATCCCAGTAGTGGCTGGTGAGCTGGACACAGAGGAGGTAAAAACTTTACTTTTAACCTTGTCATTAAGCTCATTCCCTTTTACTTTTCCTGATTAATGGTAACCATTAATTAGCAGAATAATCAACATCAATAGACATAAATATAATACATGATTTCAGGGCCTGTGAGTTCTGGATCTCTGAGGTTCTACTGTAAATGTGTATAAGTTGTTTGTATGTTGGAAGTCGATGTCAATATAGAAATGTTGGTTGTATGGTACATTGTTAACATGTCACTAATTTGTGACATTCTCAGTAATGGCTGGGTGAATGGAGATATAAAAATTTGCACTATTCCTGGCGAGAGAGCTCTGACTTACTTGCAGTGAGTGTGTTATTAAATAAACGGGGTATTTTTATTTATGTGGGGATGTTTATGTGCAGATGTTCTCCAGGTCACATCCAGGTGTTGCAAGTTTTTGTTGCGAGCAGATTACCGTTTGCCGTTACTATGATACCAGGGTAAGGCATGTCCAGACTGGTTCTGGTACATCGCCCCCAGCCATAACCTTTGGTAGCTGGGGTTGGGTTGAGCTGGGCTGGGCTTGGTTGAACACTTGCCCCCACCTGCCTACAACAACCCTCCATCTCCCCACCCTCAACCAACACTTGAGTCATCAAAAATAACAAACATGAAGTAACAGAGAAGTGTGAATAAACACGACTTCCATCATTAGGCATGGGAGACTGCAACCTTTCTTTGGCACAGAAATTTGCGCTTCATTCCGTAGTCTTCGTCATGGTTCAGACAGGAAACCCAGTCTTTTTTGCAAAGTGCTTTGGAGGACATCCTCTCTGCCCCTCCTCACAAAAAAAAAAAAAAAAAAAACTACGAAAGGTGTCTCAGCACTCAACGAGACCTTAGCATGCAGCTGTTTTGCAATCTTACCTCTTATTACGTCTGATACTGCTTCCCTGCATGCGCACATCTGAAAAAAAAAAGTTACATTTGCATACAGTAAGTTCCATCCACCCACACGCATAGCCCACTTTATCACTAAATCTTCAAAACCATCAGTCTCTCTTGTAACTACTATGGCACTTAATAATATGTTGTAGGTTCATGAAAAGCCTCCCACCATTGGTTGTGACACTAACAAACTTGCTATCATAACTTTGTTGCTTAAAGCGATTGGATGCAGTTTTGTACCAACTCTGGATCTCACAAATGTCTAAATGCAAATGAGTAAGTGAAGGAGTTTGCACACTTGACTGTGTAAACCACAGGTGCTGGAGACGTGCAAATTCCAACAATACAACAAAAAACTCAGCAACACTGTGTCTCTTGCTGTGCTTGCAATTTTAATGAATGAAAATGACTTAGGACAGACATAAGTCATTTTCATTCAATAAAGTTGCTGGCACAGCAAGAGACACAGTGCTGCTGAGTTGTTTGTTTTATTAAATGCAAATGTGTCCATCCCTAACCTGTGCCATTACCATGACAGAAAACACCAAGCACAAAGCAGAACGTATGAACGTCCAGAAGACGTACAGCTGCCACGTAAAAGCAGAGCTATCTGGAGAGTAATAGCAACCACAAATTTGCATATTATTAGAACCCCCACGACTGCATTCCACAGGAGGGAGGGCCTAGAAGAGGCCTACTGATGTAACTGATGTGCATTCGCGCAGGTCTATCACTGAGCCCTTTGCGCACCAGGGAGATTTGTCAGGATGTCCGTTGATCGTGTGAAAATGGGCAGGGAGAGTCCCTGGCTAGCAGAAAAGTTCACATAACCGCAATCGGAGATTTTCCAAAGCCGGCAGACGATGCCCTGCCACAAAAGAAAACAAGGGTTTTCTAACATGGGCTAAAAATAAAGGCAATTTTTAACATTAAGAAGAAAAAAGGTATCGTAATAATAAACATATAAGTAACTTTCATGTCCTGCACCATTCATGTTTTACTTCTTCTTCATAACAGCTTTTTGCATAATTTGCAAATGCAGAAAACCCAGATTAAGACATTGGGTTTGACTCATCTTAAATCACACTAGACATGCTGTAAACTGCAAGGTCTACGACATCACTCCAGACAGCTTTCGGGCAGTTTCCTTTCATATAACCTCAAATAACCCA
>JAFBMS010002392.1:0-29502 GCA_019788955.1 Albula glossodonta | reverse complement strand
TAGAACACACCAGAGTCTTGAGTGTATGCGAGAGTTAGTGTGTGTGTGTGTGTGTGCATGCAGGTTTGTGAGAAGGTACAGCTGTGAAGCACTTTACCTGCTATCTGGATATGTAGGTGTATGTTCGGGAGGGTGAACGCCCCTCTGGTTGCCCATTGGATGACACATTTAGGAAATCCCAGATAAGAATAGTGTCGTCATGGGAACTGCTGATGATTTGGAACTCATCAAACTGCAACCGGAAAACACGGCCAGAGTGCTCCTACAAAAGAGAGGCACCATCATCACCCAACATTATCATCATCATCATCATCATCATCATCATCACCACAGCAACCAGCATGATTATCATCGCCGTAACAACCAGCATCATAATCACCATAACAACTAGCATCATCATCACCATAACTACCATCATCACTGTCATTTTCACCTTAACAACCAGAATCATCGTTACTACAAACACCATGACGTTTCTGCATTACTGTGCCTATATGCACATGCGTGCGTGAGTGTGAGAAGCAGATGTACTCACCACTAGGGTGCGCAGGCAGAGGGTACTGGCAGGGGCGCGGGGGTCCAGAGCAGCCTGCAGATCCCAAACCTTAATCTTCCTGCAGAGAGAGAGAGGTGGTGTGTCAGCACACTCAGTGTCTCAGTACTTTCAGTGTGTCAGTACCCTGTGTGTCAGTGCTCCCAGTGTCAGAACGCTCGGTGTGTCAGAACTCCCAATGTAACAATATGTGAGTGTGTGTGTTCTGTGTGCCCACCCGTCATATGCTCCACTGACGATCCTTTTGTTGTCAAATCGAATGCAGCGAACGAGCTCCTCATGGCCCTCTAGTACGCGCAAACACGCTCCACACTCTATATCCCACAGCCTGCAGGGAGAAAGAGAGAGTCACTAACACACACACACACACACACACACACACACACACACACACACACGCCCACCCCCCCCCTGCCCCCCCAAAAAAAGCCCCACACTCTATATCCAACAGCCTACAGTGAGAAAGAGAGAGTCACTAACACACACGCACGCACGCACACACCCACGCACGCACGCACGCACACACACACACCCACCGTCCCCCTGCCCCCCCAAAAAAAGCCCCACACTCTATATCCAACAGCCTGCAGGGAGAAAGAGAGAGTCACTAACACACACACACACACACACACACACACACACACACACACACACGCTGACCTGATGGTGTTGTCTGAGGACCCGCTGACTACCAGTCTGTCTCTGTACTGCAGGCAGGCGATTCCACGCTTATGTCCATTCAGCGTGCGAACAAACTCACATGTACTGGTGCTCCACACCTGCAAACACACACACACACTCCAGCTGATCGGGCTGCTTACTGTAAATAAGACAAAATAAGGCTCATCGCATTCTATATCAGGCCATTAAAGAGTGCCCAGTTAAGGTGTGTCATGATAAATATAACAAAAGCAATGTGTTGTGATATATGTTGTGACAGACAGCTGTGTTGCCATATATGTCCTGACAGACCACTGTGTTGTGATATAAGATGTGACAGACCGCTGCGTTGTGACCTCTGGCCTGGGGGCAGCAAAGGGATGCACCTTGATGGTCCGGTCTCCCGAGGCGGAGACGATGTACTTGTCATCGAAGTCGACGACGTTGACAGCGGCGCGGTGGCCAACCAGGACGCGGCGCAGGCTGATGTCGGTGGGCGAGGCCATGTCCCACACGGCGATGGAGCGGTCCTTGGAGCAGGTCACCATCAGGCCGTTGCAGAAGCGCAGGTGGAGCACCGCCTCGTTATGGTGGATCAGCGTGTTCAGCACCTCCCCTGAGCTGACATCCCACACCCTGAGAGAGAGCACGCACTGCACGTCAGAGAGAGTGTGTGTGTGTGTGCGTGTGTGTATCTGTGTGAGTGAGTGCATGTCTGTGTGCGAGTGTGTGTCTGTGTCAGTGTGTATCTGTGTGAGTGAGTGTGGGTTTGTCAGTGTGTGTACCGGATATGGAATAAACGGTGTGTGTGTATGTGCATGTCTGTGTGCGAGTGTGTGTCAGTGTGTATCTGTGTGAGTGAGTGTGTGAGTGTGCATGTATGTGTGAGTGTCAGTGTGTGTATCGGATATGGAATAAACGGTGTGTGTGTGTGTACAATGTGTGTGGAGTGACTCACCGTACGGTGGAATCGGAGGAGCCAGTGACGATGACTCTCTCGTCGTACTGCAGGCACAGCACTGAGCCCGTGTGTCCCGTCAGAATCTTCAGACATTCCAGAGTCTGTTTGTCCCATATCTGTCTCACACATACAAACACACACACACTGTTTATTCCATATCTGATACACACACACACACACGCCCATCCACCCCCTGCGCACTCACGCACACATACTCACACACACACACAAACACGCACAGACGCACGCACGCACCCACCCACCCGCCCTTGCACACACATACACAACAGTATGCACACCCACACGAACACACACACATCCCTATGCAAGCACACACTTGCATAGGGGTCTCTCTATCTCTCTCACTCACACACACACACACACCCCTATGCGTGCAAGTGCGTACTCTCTCACACACACACACACACACACACACACACACACACACACACACCTTGATGGAGTTGTCTCTGAGCCCGCTGATGATCTTGTCGTCGTCGTATTGCAGACAGTATACCCCTTTGCTGTTCTCCGAGCGACACTGGATCCTCTGCAGGTTGTGCCGTCCGCAGCGCCAGTTCGCCTCAATCGTCTGAGACACAGAGACAAAGAGAGAATGAGCGCACAGACAGAGAAAGGGCTGTAAGCACACACGTGTGTGTGCATATGTATGCACGCCCCTGCGGGAATGGCTGGCTATGGGCTCACCTCTATGTCCTGGATGATTTTGGGGTACAGGGAATGGTAGTAGGAGTTTGGTGGCACTTCTGTGGTGCGGTTCTTAAACAGGTACTTCTCCCTGCAGAGGAACAGATGGACAGAGAGAGGGAGGGGGACAGAGGGGTCATGCTTTCAACTGATATACAACCTTTATCAGGGATGAAAGACCGATATCATTGAGTAGTGTGAGCGACTGAAGTGGTGACAAACCCACTCAATAGTAACAGTAATAATAATAGTAACAGTAATAGTAACAGTAACAGTGAATGTAACAGTAACAGTGACAGTAGTAGTAACAGTGATAGTAATAGCCATAGTAACAGTGATAGTAATAGCCATAGTAACAGTGATAGTAATAGTCACAGTAATAGTAACAATAATCGTCATCGTAACACTACTAGTAACAGTAACAGTAGCAGTTACAGTAACAGTAATAGTAACCGTAACAGTAACAGTGACAGTAATAGTAACAGTAATAGGAGTGATAGCAGCTGGTGACCCCTTGGCTGGCCCTCCTCACCACTGGTGCCTCTCGGACAGGCCTCTCCACAGGGGGTCTGTGCGCACCATGCGCTCGATCAGCTTCTTCCACAGCATGCCCTCTGAGATCACGCGCTGCCACTCCTTACACACCAGCTCGGCCCAGCACAGCGACCGCGCGTCCAGGTACGACAGGATGTTCTCCGCTATGTGATCCAGCCCCTGTGCTGCAGGGCCGGAGAGGGAGGGAGAGGAGGTCAGTATGTGAGAGTGTGAATGCGTGTGTGTGGGAGAGAGAAAGCTACCGCGTGTCTGTGTCTGTGTGTATGTACACAGTGAGAGAGTGTGCGTATCGTGTGTCTGTGTGTATATGTACACAGTGAGTTTGTGTGCGTGTATAAATACACAGTGAGTGTGTGTGTGTGTGTGTGTGTGTATATAGTGCGTGTGAGTGTATATGAGGTGTGAGTTTTAAATAATGAGACTGGGCTTACGTAAGCCGAACCGAAGCGCACGTGCGCCGAACCACGTGGTATACATTGACCAATGGGAAAGCATAAACAACTCTTGAAAGTTTCGATTTGCTCCCGTCTCCAGTTCACCGTACTCATCGCTTAAAGTAGAACTGTTTTTCTGACGTGTTGTTAAACTGAGCAACGCATCAATTTGAAATTTAGGGTGAAATTTAACAAAACGCCTACCGAGTCTTCTGTTTTCTTCATTAAAACTGAATTACAGCACTAGTCTCATTATTTAATAGCCACACCTAGTATGTACACAGTGAGTTGTGCGTGTATATGTACACAGTAAGCGTGTATGCGTGTTTAAGTACACAGTGAGTGAGTGTGTGTGTGTTTGTACACAGTGAGTGTGTTTGTGTGTATGTGTATAATGTGTGCATGTATATGCACACAGAGTCTGTGTGTGCGCGCGTGTGTGTGTGTGTGCGTCCGTGTCCAAGTACACAGTGAGTGTGTGTGCGTGTGTGTCTACACAGTGAGTGTGTGTGTGTGTGTGTGTGTGTGCAGTACCTGGCAGGGCGGTAATGAAGTCTCTCTGCAGCATGGGTTTGAGGTAGGAGTTGATGTGTCCGTGCTGGTAGTGACACATGCGTGAGATCAGGTGCTCCACAAACTCCACCTGGTCGGCCTCAGACCACTGGTCAAACAGCTGGATGCACACGTCCTTCTCCTTCTCGTAGTTCCCCTCCGACACGCGCTTCCTGGAGCCCGGCACCGTCCCGTTAGTGATCTGCAGCAGAAAACGGCAAACAGCCGTTATGCAGCCGAAATGCTATAACACAAGCACTACGCTGGAGTAAAACCATGAGAAACACTCTCTCTACAGCTCACGGAGGCACTGAGGAAGGAGGCGAGTGTTCACGGTTTAATCTGCCTCCTTGGAGTAAGTACGAACCTCTCAAATAGCCAATCACTGATCAGGACTGGTCATGTACTAGGGGTTAGTGGTTAGAGGTTAAGGGGGAGTGGATAGGGGATAGGGGGTCAGGGGTAGGGCATAGAGGACGGAGTAGGGGGTAGTGATTATGTAATAGCAGTTAGGGGGCAGGGGTTAGTGGTTATGTCGGAGGAGTCAGGGGTCACACGCTGTGGCACTCACCCTCAGTACTGTGTTCTTCTTAGGGGACAGATCATCATTCTGAGAGTCCATTACTGAAGAGGTGTTCTGCAGAGAGAGAGAGATGGGGGCTTAGCTAATGCAAGCACACACAAATGCACACACATCACACACCTGTGAGCAAGAGCACACCCAGACTCAAATGCTCACTGACACACATATACATGCGTGTGCACACATGTGTACACATGTACACACACACACACAAACAAAGCACGCATGCACGCTCACGCACATACACGCATGCACGCACGCACGCAGAGGTGTGACTTGGGCATGTTATTGGCTGACCAAAAGTGTACGATCAGTGTTTCTACAGGGAAGTATAAAGCTGGCACTATCGCCCTGAACTGCACTGATTTCACCAGCATTTAGCAGAAAGGGTTGTTGATGCCAGACTAACTGATAACAGCTGAGCCCGGAGGTTGCAGGCCTGAATCCCGGGTGGGGCACTGCCAGTCAGTCTGCTGCTCACGATCACGCCAGCTCCGTAAGCTCGGCATGGACACAACGGTCCATCCCACAGGACGAGACAGAGTCTAATCCACCCTCTCTAAGCCCTACACACCCGCACTCACCGCAGCGCCCATTCACAGTTACGCACCCATCTCACTGCGCATTACCACCTGTAACAGTAACACTGTGTGCTGTAAAAAATGACTGTATGAAACAGTAACACTGTGTGTGCACGCATTGTGTGTGTACTGTCTGTAACACGCTGCATCTGTGATTTTGAGATCTCAGAGCCATGGTGGTGGGGTGTGAGTAGGTAAAGGGGCGGAGCATGGAGAATACGTAACACAGGGCAGGGCAGGGCATATTACTGCTTACTCAGCTGACAGGACACACTGCTGTGTAACAGAGTTGGCTGGGCATGTTGCTGTGTAGTACAGTGTGCAGGGCATGTTGCTGTGTAACAGAGTGGGCAGGGCATGTTGCTGTGTAGTTCAGTGTGCAGGGCATGTTGCTGTGTAGTTCAGTGTGCAGGGCATGTTGCTGTGTAACAGAGTGGACAGGGCATGTTGCTGTGTAGTAGTGTGCAGGGTATGTTGCTTTGTAATGGAGTGGGCAGTGCATGTTGCTTTGTAATGGAGTGGGCAGGGCATGTTGCTGTGTAATACAGTGTGCAGGGCATGTTGCTTTGTAATGGAGTGGGCAGTGCATGTTGCTTTGTAATGGAGTGGGCAGGGCATGTTGCTGTGTAATACAGTGTGCAGGGCATGTTGCTTTGTAATGGAGTGGGCAGGGCATGTTGCTGTGTAATGGAGTGGGCAGGGCATGTTGCTTTGTAACAGAGTGGACAGGGCATGTTGCTGTGTAGTCGAGTGTGCAGGGCATGCTGCTGTGTAATGGAGTGGACAGGGCATGTTGCTTTGTAACAGAGTGGACAGGGCATGTTGCTTTGTAACAGAGTGGACAGGGCATGTTGCTGTGTAGTAGAGTGTGCAGGGCATGTTGCTGTGTAATGGAGTGGACAGGGCATGTTGCTTTGTAACAGAGTAGACAGGGCATGTTGCTGTGTAGTTGAATGGGCAGGGCATGTTGCTTTGTAAGAGTGGACAGGGTATGTTGCTGTGTAGTACAGTGTGCAGGGCATGTTGCTTTGTAACAGAGTGGACAGGGCATGTTGCTGTGTAGTTGAATGGGCAGGGCATGTTGCTTTGTAACAGAGTGGACAGGGTATGTTGCTGTGTAGTACAGTGTGCAGGGCATGTTGCTTTGTAACAGAGTGGACAGGGCATGTTGCTTTGTAACAGAGTGGGCGGGGCATGTTGCTGTGCAATGGAGTGGGCGGGGCAGAGCGCAGAGTAGAGTAACAGCAGCACCTGATGCAGGCCCTGGAGGCTGGGCAGTGCACACAAGCTCTCTGCCACCAAGGAGCAGCCCAGCCAGAGAGAGCGAGGCACTGAGCACTGCGGAGGGAGAGAGAGAGGGAGAGAGTGAAGGAGAAACAGCTGTTAGAGCCAGCCTCGCCCATACACACAGCACTCTCCTCTCAATCCCTCCATCAGCCAATCAATGCCCTCCACAAAAACAACCCAGGCCAATGAAAAGCCAGCAACTGCTGGGGTTGGCGAAGCAGATACACGCACATCTTGCAAATGAAACCAAGAAAATGCAGTGGCTGTCCACACGTATGTGAGTGCTTGTTTCAGTCTGACCACGTGAAGGGCATCATTGACTCAAGGAAGTGACATCACACATACTCATAGGGGAAGTGACAACACGTGTGCACAGGGAAAGTGACATCAGACATATTTATAGAGAAAGTGACATCACACATACTGTTGAGATGTTGGCCCACCTGCAGGAAGGTCACCTCACTCAAGACTTGTTAGTGGCACAACAGGTAAGTAGCAGTTGTCTGGTGTAGAATATTGGACTAAAACAAGACTAGTCTTAGTTGCCACAGATACTGGGTTGAAGTTACAGGTTAAAAAAACACTGCTTGCTTTCAGGATGTGAACAGGCTGCAGCGCCGCTTTCACCAGAAAAAGGGTGAGTTTATGTTGGCAAAAAGCTGGTATGCGATTTTCGTGAGACTCACACCAAAATTAGCATTTTCTGCCGGTTTACGTTGCCGTGGAGATGTTTCGCCGGGTGCTTGAGGGAGGGGCCAGTCGTGTATGCAAACAGGAAGTTATGCAATGGAGT
This sequence comes from Albula glossodonta, assembly GCA_019788955.1. Lineage (NCBI taxonomy): Eukaryota > Metazoa > Chordata > Actinopteri > Albuliformes > Albulidae > Albula > Albula glossodonta. The sequence goes on along the minus strand of JAFBMS010002392.1, from coordinate 21,835 downwards.
GCGCGTTTGCTGAGAGACTTGGGGATCCTCCATCAGCCCTGGGCATGCGACCTCTGGATATGGTGCAGAACGTCTCAGACCTCAATCCTCCAGACTCACGTGACAAAAACATCTCTCCCTCTTACATTTAGTGTGATATGAGCAGATTCTCAAAAAAAAAAATTTCAGTGGAACAGTGTCAGCTTTTAATTTAGCAGTCTACTTCAGTCAGTGTGCAAAACAGGCTCTTCATTACTTATGATTAGGATGTCCTAAAATGTCCTTTCTGACATCCAAATGACATAAAGGATAGGATATGTGTAATGTGTCAGACGAGGCAGCAGCATATGACTGGCACACCCCCCACAGCCTGTCCTGGTGACCTCACAGCGGGTTTGGTCTGCTTGCTTGTGAAAAGAGTTCAGACGACATCGAAGGCAGTCTAGTGTAAATAGTGCGGGGTAACTATGCGCTGGCTGCACACTCTGAAGCATTACCTTCCACAGAGGAAAATTAGTGCCCCCAACACTGCAATTAGAGGCCTGACATTCCTACACGGTCATCTCACGCAGCTTGGCAGACCAGCACATCACAAAGGCAGGTGAGAACATCACACCTATGGCCTCACAGCAAATATTACAATTTTCCCCCCTACACAGCTGATACCGGTTCAGTGTTTGTTTTGTAAGGGAAATCCAAACATTCCGAGTGCATCTTTAAGCATTTCTGCTGGTACCATGGTCTGTTTTTACTCAATGTCATTAACATGTTTAAAAACAGGAGGAGTGACTATGCGTCCACAGTCTTAGTGTGCCAAACTGCAAAGGCTAAGACACTGCTATTTAACACCGACACTGCTTGTCTGTTCACCATACCTCTGCTCATCATAGGACAGCAATGTTCATGAGGTAGCTGGGCTTGTAGCTCTGAGGTTACAGTGTAGTATAATGGTTAGGTAGCTGGGCTTGTAGCTCTGAGGTTACAGTGTAGTATAATGGTTAGGGAGCTGGGCTTGTAGCTCAGAGGTTACAGTGTAGTATAATGGTTAGGGAGCTGGGCTTGTAGCTCAGAGGGTACAGTGTAGTATAATGGTTAAGGAGCTGGGCTTGTAGCTCAAAGGTTACAGTGTAGTGTAATGGTTAGGGAGCTGGGCTTGTAGTTCAGAGGTTACAGTGTGGTATAATGGTTAGGGAGCTGGGCTTGTAGCTCAGAGGTTACAGTGTAGTATAATGGTTAGGGAGCTGGGCTTGTAGCTCAGAGGTTACAGTGTAGTATAATGGTTAGGGAGCTGGGCTTGTAGCTCAGAGGTTACAGTGTAGTATAATGGTTAGGGAGCTGGGCTTGTAGCTCAGAGGTTACAGTGTAGTATAATGGTTAGGGAGCTTGGCTTGTAGCTCAGAGGTTACAGTGTAGTATAATGGTTAGGGAGCTGTGCTTGTAGCTCAGAGGTTACAGTGTGGTATAATGGTTAGGGAGCTGGGCTTGTAGCTCAGAGGGTACAGTGTAGTATAATGGTTAGGGAGCTGGGCTTGTAGCTCAGAGGTTACAGTGTAGTATAATGGTTAGGGAGCTGGGCTTGTAGCTCAGAGGTTACAGTGTAGTATAATGGTTAGGGAGCTGGGCTTGTAGCTCAGAGGTTACAGTGTAGTGTAATGGTTAGGGAGCTGGGCTTGTAGCTCAGAGGTTACAGTGTAGTATAATGGTTAGGGAGCTGTGCTTGTAGCTCAGAGGTTACAGTGTGGTATAATGGTTAGGGAGCTGGGCTTGTAGCTCAGAGGGTACAGAGTGGTATAATGGTTAGGGAGCTGGGTTTGTAGCTCAGAGGTTACAGTGTACTATAATGGTTAGGGAGCTGGGCTTGTAGCTCAGAGGTTACAGTGTAGTGTAATGGTTAGGGAGCTGGGCTTGTAGCTCAGAGGTTACAGTGTAGTGTAATGGTTAGGGAGCTGGGCTTGTAGCTCAGAGGTTACAGTGTAGTATAATGGTTAGGGAGCTGGGCTTGTAGCTCAGAGGTTACAGTGTAGTGTAATGGTTAGGGAGCTGGGCTTGTAGCTCAGAGGTTACAGTGTAGTATAATGGTTAGGGAGCTGTGCTTGTAGCTCAGAGGTTACAGTGTGGTATAATGGTTAGGGAGCTGGGCTTGTAGCTCAGAGGTTACAGTGTAGTATAATGGTTAGGGAGCTGGGTTTGTAGCTCAGAGGTTACAGTGTAATTAGGGCTTGGGTTGAGGGGGATGCAGGGTGATGCCATCCTCCTTGGAAAAAATCTTAACCACAACCATCCACCTTGTAAAACTGTCTTCTCCCTTCCCATCCCCTTTGCTTTCATGGAATTAGCCATGCTATTTATAATTTAATTGCAAAAAGACAAAACCTATCAGCAATATCTAAATGTCAATCTTATGTTATCTGCGCTCCAGTTTGTGTTGCTTAGTATCATCTGTGCCTTTTGATTGCTTATTGCTTAATTGCTTGGAGCCTGCATACTTCTCATTGGCTAACGCAACTGTGAGTTTTGCTTTGGACAAGGATTGCAGATTCTACGGGTTAAAATGGCTAAGCGACCAGTTCAGCAGGACCTTCAAAGTTTTTTTAGTAAAGAAGAAGAAAACGACAAGCGAGATGATAACCAGTCTCATCTATTATTTATTATTAATCAATAATATGTCCCTTATGTAACAAAACTTTGGCAACAGCTCAGCCAGTGTTAAATCTTGAATGAGACCGTCGCAGATAATAGCATGTTAACGTGTTCATTTGTTCAAAATTGAACAGGCCAGCTTGGCAGCCAGCCTGTTCACTTATGAGCAAACAAACATGTGGGCTATCTAATGTATCTGCTTGAAATCACATGACCGATTTTAGATTCTAATGACAGAGTGTTGTACCGAATGTAAAAGGTATATTAAGCAGTAGTATACAGTTAATATGCAGTTGTGATAGGGTAGAGGTCTGTATTTGTATGAATAAATACGACATACAAGTACACTTTCTTTTTTTCTTATGATTATGCATGAATATAAAAAACTGTGCCCTTCCACTCCAAGGTTGACCATCCCCCTTTAATTTTTTTTCTTTTTTTTTAATCAACCACTCAGTATAACAATTGGGGAGCTCAGCTTGTATGTCAGAGGTTACAGTGTAGTGTAATGGTTAGGGAGCTGGGCTTGTAGCTCAGAGGTTACAGTGTAGTATAATGGTTAGGGAGCTGGGCTTGTAGCTCAGAGGTTACAGTGTAGTATAATGGTTAGGGAGCTGGGCTTGTAGCTCAGAGGTTACAGTGTAGTATAATGGTTAGGGAGCTGGGCTTGTAGCTCAGAGGTTACAGTGTAGTATAATGGTTAGGGAGCTGGGCTTGTAGCTCAGAGACTACAGTGTAGTATAATGGTTAAGGAGCTAAGCTGGGGTTGGTCATTTGATTCCCAGGTTGAGATAAGGCCCAAGGTATGCTGGTAGTGCCCTATCTGGGAATCTAAAAAATGGCAGTCATGTGATGTTATTTATCATCAGTTTTAGTTTAAGAGCTCCGCATCTTAGACTGAAATCAACTGAAGGATTTAAACCAAACAGCTGCAATTCCACCCTGTCAAGGTGTTACTTCCTTGTAAAGGCAAGAGCAAGTACAACAGATACATGCTGGATCTCATGTGGGACAATCTGAGACAGTAACAACAGGTGTGGGAGCACCTGCCTCAATCTGCAGGCAGAAGCAGTCAAGTTCAGAGCAGCTAAACTCAGACCAGTCAAACTCAGAGGCAGATATCAGTCAAACTGCTGCGTTTCCCCTTCAACCCCATCCAGATTCACACAGCACTGCAGGCAGACTGGAGGAGCTCAGACTGTCACACAGCATAGGCCCAAGAGCTGTTCTCAAAAAAGGAAGCTGCCTCTAACACACACACACACACACACACACACACACACACATACACATACATACACATACACACACAATTATACATTATAACAAATCCAGATATACACACTCTCTCTCAGATACACTCTGCCAAACACATATATACTCTATCAAACACACTCGCACACACATTTACATGCGTGTATATATAGATTATATATACATCCAGAACATATGCATGTTTCTACAAGCAGAGCAGCAGCACTGTCTTCAGCAGGACAAATGAAGAGGACTGTGACATTTCTGTGAATTCACAGGAGCTTACATATGCATGGACACACACGCAAAACTGTAGCAGAAATGTTAGGTTACTCACAATCACTATCGGTGGTTAAGTTTTTTTTTTTTTTTTTTTTTATCACCGAGTTGGTATGACTTCCCAGCGCGGTGTATCGGATTGGAATTTTGACTAAACTGGCAGTTCTGGCCTAGTGTCTCCTCCTGTGTGCACTCCTGTTTTCTTGTTTATTTAGCTGACACTGCTACTGTTAATAGCCACATCTGGTAGTCCGAATGACACCGCTCCCTTTCACTCACACACCGTATTTCGTCAGCTTGTTCACCTGTACACTCAACATTTTCCTCACATCATCAAACGGGATTGGCTGAAGGAGCTCATGTTAGCGATTGAGCTAACAAACTCAATAGCCACCGTACCCTGCTGTGAGAACACTGTAGAGGTTACCTGGTGATCACAGCTGTGTGTGCTGTAATTAAATTCAACAATCCCTCTGAAAGCGACAGGTACACTCTGGCTAGGGGGTCCTGATCAGCAAGCCAGCCACCAGGCCACTTAGCTAGCCTACTAACCCTGGTTGCTACAACGTATACCGACTTCCTTCTGGCTACGCACATTAAAATGTTTTTATCCCACACACAAAAAGACGGCTAACGTTCGGACACGGTCAATGTCTGTACTGTTAGCTGTATACTTACACAACAACTGTTAGAACTGTGTGCTGAATACAGACATTTTGGAGCCTAACTAGCTAGCTAATTTACATGTCTGAACCAGTGTTCCAGGGTCCGCCTTGCCGGGCCGATGGCGCAGCGGCGCCGCAGTGAGACTAACCCAATTTCTAAGCTTTCAAGCGGAGGCCGTCGTCCCTTCAGCCTCGCTGCTTTTGATGACTTGTTCGAGAACACTGCCCCTGGTCCTAGCTAGCGACGTCTTTACAATTCACCGACAGGTTCTCTAGATTGACTGCCATCTCTACCCACCGGATCTGAGTGTCCTAGCCACGGCTGCCCGCGGTGACTAAAACCTCGGCGAAAAATATCGACATCATCAAGTGCTCCTTTTCATTTGTCTCTCTCGTTCTTTTCTTCCCCCCTCCCTCCCCTGCTCTCAGCCGATCAGGCTAGTTCCTGGACACCGGACTTGTTCATCCTGGCTGTCTGTGTCGCCTTCTTCAATCTCAAATTGACTCGGCGTTACTGAATGAACGGATCGGACGTTAATCTTACCATTAGCTCCAGCGTTTTGTCCTCAATCTCGGGCTCCATATTGTTGTTCCCCCGAAACTCGCAGTGAAAATGGAAACCCAGCCCTGCGTCGGCGGCCCGCGACTGCCGTGACGTCACTGCGCACAAGCAGGGAGTGGGAAGGAGAAGCCTCTTCCTGGCAGAGATGCTCCTGATTGGTCCATACGTGACAAAGAAGACGACGCTTAAAGCCCGTTCGGCCTCCTGATTGGCTAGAGCTGCTGCTAAGGCCAGAACCAAGGCTACCCCCACTGACTCATTCTCCGGGCAAGAAAGGCAGGATTCCAGGCTCCTTCTGACCTCGTAAAAAAAATAAAAATCGAAACGCTCACAGAGAAGACATGACGGCTGACACGCTGATTCATAGCAGGACTCTTTAACGTCCTCTTTCAACTTCCTGTATTTTAAATTACTAAGACCTTTAATTAGCTTCCCAGTTTTTCCCAATAACTCTTTTCTCACGTTGCACTGATGACCAAGGGAATGTTGGGGAATGTGCGGGATTTAGCAGATGTAGAGACTGATCAGATGGCTAGGTGCCATGGGATCTTAAATGACCACATTGAGTCAGGAATGCCAGTTTACATCTCATCTCCATCCCGCATCACAATGTTGTCCCCATCACTGTGCTGGGCCATTGGACATCCTTTTTTCCCCAGAGGAAAGAGTGCCCCCTACTGACCCGACAACTCCTGCCATGATAAATGCAGTTCAGCTTTGAGAATGTACAGCTCAGCTGGGGGACTGCATAGTTTCTGCATAGCACCGTTACAGAGCTGCCATCTGCCCTTTCCAGACTTGACTGTGATGGGAAAGGCTTATAAAAATGAATCAGCATTTAAAACTGGGAGGACAAAGAAATTGGTTTAAAAATAGAGAAGCATGTTTTGCAGTGTTAAGGCTGGACGTGAACAGGTGGTGACATCCAGGAAGCTAAATACCCGAGGCTCAGTCTAACACAGGGTACACACTGACTTAAGCAAGCAGATATATGTCCGTTGGTTCAGGCGCTTTATCATGTCATGCACCTGCTCTATAATGGGAAGATATGAGGAAATAACGCATTCATTAGCAAGTACTCCAGTGGGTCAAGTACAGGTTTGCTCCAACAGAGGCCTGACAGATGCGGTACTGGTTTCCCCACTGAAGTGTTGCCTGACATAGACCACACCCCTAACCTGATTATGACATCACTCAGTTTAATAAATGTTGAAATGTTTAGTCATTAGGGCTTGTAGAATAACATTTCAAACATTACTGTGGGCTGTAAAAATAATGCCCTACCTGCCTCTCCTGTGTAAAAATCTGAAACACGATAGCTAAAAGTTGTCATTATCGACCACATTCCTTCATTTTGTACATTTTTGACGATGCTTTATTGTGTCATCATGAAAATTCGATATAAACCTATTGAATTATGGGCTATCCTCATGTTAAAGTTTGTGAAAATAAGGGGCCGCCTGTCAGCTTTTAATTTTGGCCCAATTACACAGGAGCTCATCTTGACTTCCCTCTTGGCACCCTCCTGCAAAAACACACACCAAACCACACAAAAAAAAGCTCCACAACCATTTTGCAAACAATGAGAACATTTAATAATTGTGGCCAGTCATTATAATCAATTTATACAAAAGTGTGATGATGAAAACAAAGTGAAACCAAAAGAATAAAGAAGGGTAATTGAACGGAGGTGAGGTAAAGGGTAACTGGGGTGTGTCTGTGTGCGGCTGTGACGGTGCAGACGAACGCTAGTCTGACTGCTGCGGCATCACTCTGCTCACACTGCGACCTGCGGCTGCAGTAGGAGGGGTTGAGAGGTGGGGCATAATGCCAAGGCAGCACAGGTATGGTCAGCTGCAGGTGTACTAATTTCACTGAGAACGGTCTGAGTGGGAGTGGGCTCGGCCTACACAGGCGTGGGCTTAGCTTGGCCGGTGTGGACACGGGCTTGGCTGTTTCCAAGCAAAGAGACTGCATGTATTTGTTCACTTTTTCCCCCACATCCCTTTTAAATCTGGTCTCTCCCTTGAGGAATAAACAGTAAACTGTCGCACACCTCAAATCTGATCTGGATCACAGTCATTTGTGCTTCAAATCCAGTATAAATGCGATCCCTGCCCATGCAACCTCTGTCAAACAAATAAATTTGGATTTCTGGTCCTGAAATGTTGTCTTTATTCCATAATTCCCCACATGACAGAGCACTGATTTTGTGGCAAAAATAAAAACGGGTTATCTGGCTAACTGGTTTTCTAGGTGTAAATATCATGAAAATTTGAATTTTCTCGTAATGAATCTAGCTCTAAAACCATTTGTGTTCGAAATACATCATAGTAAATGAGTAAATATCTGTGCACTAAAAACAGCCTCTTAAATGTATTTACCTCAGCATATTTACCAAAGTTAGCCTGCTAGCTTGGTAAGGTAGATTCGTGGAACACCACCCGATTTGAGAAACAGAATTTGAGCATTAAGGGTTGCTAAATGCAGCCTCAGACACCAGACCCAGCTAATCACAGTCCTGACTAAAGGCCGCCATTGGTTGATCAGTTAAACACAGCACTTTTGTGCAGCGAGCCACGCTGACGCTTCTGCGTGGGACGGGGGCAGAAGACCCCGCTCCAGCAAACGGCCCCCACACCACAGAGCTCAGACTCAGCCCTCGGGATCTCCTGCATGTGTCGGTTTTCATTCTAACCAGTTACAGCCCTTGAATCGTAACAATCTATTCATTGTTCTTAATTTGTTTCTTAATGTCTGGCAGGATGCTTTACCCTCTTAAGCCACATTTTGTCAGACATAGCCATAAAGACTACATTTCCCATAGTCATATCCCAGGATTTTCAATCAGACAGATTTACTTTTTATTCTCATAATGTGGTAAATGGCAACTGGTTCCTTAAGAAGGTCCCATTTTCACTGAATAGATTACATACATTCAGGTGAAATAGGTGAATCAGTGGAGTCCTAGCTGGTGAAAGTGTAGACACCTGGCCACTGAAACTTATTTGTTAGATAATTAAGAATTCAACATAAAAACCAAATGCCAGTAAGCTGAACCTGCACAGTTTTAAAATAAGGAAAGATATTATATAGATGGAACACTTGTTCAGCAAAACTTTAACTGATCAAGAAACTGGTTGTAACAAAAACCAGGATCAGCAGGGTTCATCCAAGGCTGAGTGTGAGAACCGCTGCCCTATGCAACACAGGGGGAAAAGGCCAGACACCAGGTGGAAAGCCCACCCTCACCCTATGGAGGGGAGACAGTGTGCTACCGCTACTGCTAACGCTAACACTAAACCCACTGGGGTCCAGTGTGGGCCTGAGGTTCACAAACCTTGGTCCCAACGACCCCCCTACCTCGGTCACATACAGTAACACTCTGGTGGCCCCAATCACCTCCCCCCCAATAACAAAAAGAACGATCCAGCGTGACAACACCTCATTTCCACGGCCAGCTCCGGGTGAAAGCTGGAGTGAGATCTAGAAAGCCATGGGCCAAGGAGTCAGGCTTGGAGGTGCTAACTCCACTCCAAACCCCGCCACCTTGGTGCTTAGAGGCTTAATTTTTGTAACAAGCTAGTTCTGCCCCTGGCCTTGACCACGCCCCACTGTTTTGACAGGCCAGATGAGGCCTGAGGGGGAGGAGTCAGAGGGGCTGAGCAGGCTTGACTGAAGCGTGGAGGCGGCTGTGGAAAAGCAGCACCCGCCATTATGCGCTAACTCGCTCGGCATTACCATGACTAGCGAGTAGTCTGCCTCGTCCACAGCTTATCACATGATCAAATCTGGGGGAGGGAAAAAAAAAAAAAAAAAAGGTTGTTGGCTTTTGATTTCAGCTTCAGGATTTCTGAAGTACTATAATTAACTTGCTCCCAAATTTGGGAAAATGAGGTCTCACGATTTCCAAAAATGGGCAGAGCTACCATCTACCAGTAACTAATTTCCTAACCAATCATTAAAATTCCTTGTAGTGAAAAACTGAAACTTTTTTCAATTGGTCCAGCAAGTCAATGACTGACAAATAATTGTAGCTCATCCCATTTTCATGCCAGGAAACTGTTTGGAACATCTCCACCAATCAGCATGCTTCCTGCAGCATGGGCAGGTTTGTCACAACACATCAGAATGACTGCCAGGCATCAGATCTCAAACGAAAATGAAGAGCCTGCGCTAAAGACACTAGTGACTCACTGATCTGATCACTGTCTTACTACATAGCGCAAAACTGTTTGATTGGTTGAAAGATGTCAAGGGATTGACAGCTAACTGTAGCTCCATCCATCCTGGTGATCATGAAGCTTCATTCTGCCAGCAGTATAGGGAACTCAAAGTGTTCTCATCACCTTTAAATGCGTGTATAAACATGTTTACTGGATTACAGTCCACACATGCGTTTGGCGGTCCATGAAGGGTCAACATATGCCCTAGAATGGTCCCACCGCTAAGCAGTGGGAGCTGTACAGTCAAGGCCATTGAAGGAAGGAAAAATTAAAAGGTTGCTTGATATCACAGTCTGTTCTCCATTTGTTTGATCCCAAACATCAGTAAAAGCATTTTTTAAAAAGACCCTTATGTCCAGCCCCTCATGACGAACAGTATACTTTCTGCCGTCAGGAGTCTAATCAGTTCAGCACAGAAGCAAATCTTCATTTTTCCCCCGACGCCTCCCTCCTCCCCCACACACGCACGCACACACACACTGACACACTCACTCAAGCACACCTGCACACTACCCAGGATGCTTCGGTTCAAGGGGCAAACCAGTTATAATTCTCACGCATGCACACGCTCGCTTTTTCCTCACACACACTCTCTCACTCATGCACAGAGTATTTCCTCTCACATCCTGTAGGGGAAAGATATTTGAACTCCAATTGGTCAGTTCCAGGTCGTCCCACTTGGCTCTTTCCAGCCAGATGAGCCAGTGGGAGGCTGAGTGGCAGAACATGAGGGGGTGTGAAAACCGGACCGGACCAGACCACACTGGACCGTACCGGATGAAATGTGAGTGTGGGGCACTGCATGAGGTGGCATGGTTGATAAGCAGCTCAGATTTAATGCAAGTTGAACCCTCTACACAAACCCAGCTAAAATTAACTCATAAAACAAACAGCAGCAGCAGCAGCAGATGCCAGAAACAAAACAATGGAGGGGGGGGGGGGGTGTGAAGAGACTAAAGAAAAATATATTTATATGTAAGAGTCCTGGGGTCGGAGGAGAGAAAGTGGAGCAGCTGCGCCGGGCTGGAGCTGCAGTTACACTGCTTTAAGGCAGGGGGACGTTTTTTTATGCAACACTTCTGTTCTCTCCAATCACATTCTCGCTCACTCGCTCTCTCCGCCTCTCCCTCCCTCCCTCCCTCCCTCGTTCCGCCTCTCCTTCTGCATCTGTGGCTGTGTGAGGTGGAGAGAGATGCCTGTGAATCGCACCAGTCTCGACTACCTAGTAGTCATCCAAGTCAAAGAACTCGTCGTCGTCTCCCTGGTACTCCATCCCCTGGAAGTCCACTCGATACCGCAGGATCCCTGAGTGCAGGAGGGCAGGGTCAGCGAACAGATCTGTGCTTTAGCATGTGCTAACCCTTAGCTTTAGAACAAGCTAATGAGCATTCATAACAATAACGTTTAGCTTTAGCATGAGCCAAGGCTTAACTTTAACTTAATGCATATGATATGAGCCAACACTACTTTAACATGAGCCGGTGCAAGCACTGAGAATAAGCTGATGCTGAGGTTTGTTATGAGTAACAAGAGCGAATGAAAAGTACAACTTTAATAATCTTATTAAAGACGTTATTGAAAGTGTCTGCTGTGCTCACCCCCGATTCCGCCAAAGCCCTTGACAAACTGTGATCCCTCCTGGCTCTTGTCGGTGACGATCTCCAGCGTGGCGCCGAACTTCTTGTAGTTGTTGGCAAACCACTCAAGCAGGGGCATGCTTTCGATTAGTTCGTGCTCCTGCCCTGTCTTTACAGGTGCAGACCCGGGGGGTGGGGGGGAGAGGGGGAGAGAGAGAGAGAGAGAGAGGTTTAAGGCAGATTTAACTCCAGCCCTGGAGGGCCACTGTGTCTGCAGGTTTAACTTTTTAATCAATTTTTGGGTGACTACCTGGATCCCTGAGTACCACAGCAGGGCAGAAGTGATGAAAAAACCCACACTGCTGTTGCCCTGGGATAACATACTAATTGTCTGCATACCATATTGTTTGGCTAATAACATTCCCCACTATCCCCACTAACATCACCCACTCTCAGAGGAAAAGGTGAGGGTAACAATCTGCTGCTTCATACAACACTCAAACGGGACTAAATGAAACACACATTTTTATGTACTGTAAAGAATACAGCATAAACGTTGTTCAAGTGGCCTCTGATGAAACACAGAAAAACCAGCATGACCAACCGGATGGTGCGGTGCAGTCAGCGTTGACTAAGCGATGAGTAAAATAACTCACCTATGGCATCTTTATCCAGTCTTGTAAAGTAGAAATTCACAAAGTAACCTATTTTAATGTTAATTATGACCATAATGGAGTTAAAACTACACTGACAAGGTCTTCTGTCTGACAAAGAATTGCTTGATGCCACCCTAAATGACCTGAGTGAATCCGTTGTGCTTTTATATCACGCAAAGCACCAATTCGGCAACTTTAAATGCAGATGGTAAGATAACTACATGCTTGAAAAGAATGAAATTCAGTGTTTAAGCCCAGTGATAACAGCATGAATGAATCTAAATACTGGATGCACACAGAAAAAGCACATGTTATTAGCACTTCAAGCAGACTATAGAGGCGGAGCCTCAGGCAGTGTGACTGGCTAATACCACCCACTGGCTGAGAGCTGCAATGACAAGCAGGCAGACTCCTCACCTCTTTGTCTGTGAAGTGAGACTTGTCCTTCTCCTGTTCTGGTGTCAAATACAGGGTCTTCTCATCTGGAGCACAGAGATACAGCCAATCAGAGACAGTAATGTATCAGCTTAGCACAGAGTTACAGCCAATAAGACACTAATGTATCGGTGCATGTGTGTTTGTCGGTGCGAATGTATATAATTGAATTTTTATTTTACTATGCATGTGTGTTTAGTATGTGCGCATGTGTATATTGTATGCGTGTGTGTGTATGTGTGTGTACCGTTCTCTGAAGCCAAACCCTCGGCCCCGTGGCAGCGCAGGATGTATCTCATGGTATCCAGGTTCTCATAAACAATGAGGATTTCCACAGCACCCATCTCCAGCGCCTTGAGCGTGTCATCCACGCCAAAACAGTACTTCCCCGTGTCCTGGCTGATCTCATCGAAATAGCGCCCTATTACAGAAACACACACACACGGGAGTGAGCTTAAACACTCACTGTACCAGCTTCACTCACTCTCCCACTCTCTCTCTCTCATGGGTACCTATGAGTTTCTTCTCCTGGATGAACTTGACGTTGGACAGCACCTCAGCAGACAGCTCGATTGCCTGGTTGAAGCCATTCTCTCCTCCATACGAGATGTCCACCAGCTTCAGCACCTTCGCCTGTAACCTCTGAGGACACACAAGCAAAACCCACTGTTACCCCAACTAAAATGGGCCCAAAATCAACCAAATATCAACCAAACACAGCGCACAAAGGCCAAATCCACTGTTACCCCAACACAACTTCAATCAAACACTGAGCTGTATCCAGACTGTATGTAATGTCCTTTTGACCATGTTATGTTTCATTGGACAGAAGCAAAAATGGTGCTGGAATGTGCTACTTTAATTCTGAAATGGGCACTAAAAGACAGTAAGTGCATGTGTGCCATCCCCATGGCTCCCTCCATGTGTATGTACACAGTTTCCTATGTTGAGTGTCAAATACAGGCACCTCAGTGTGGCCAGGAGAAAATTTTCACACATACTGGAGGAGTGGAGTTAAACCTGCAGACACTGCAGACACTGCAGACACTGCAGTCCTCCAGGACTGGAGTTAAACCTGCACACACTGCAGTCCTCCAGGACTGGAGTTAAACCTGCAGACACTGTAGGACAGGGGTGTCAAACTGCAGTCCTGGAGGGCCGGAGTGGTAGCTGGTTTTTGGTGTGTTTTAGCACTTAATTGATTAATTAAAATCACTGGTTGGCTAAAGAGTCCACACACCTGGTTTCCAAGGCCTAAAATGGCTGCCAATCGAAAGGAAAGAACAAAAACCCGCAGACACTGCGGCCCTCCAGGACTGGAGTTTGACACCCCTGCTGTAGGACCTCCAGGACTGGAGTTAAACCTGCAGACACTGTAGGACCTCCAGGACTGGAGTTAAACCTGCAGACACTGCGGCCCTCCAGGACTGGAGTTAAACCTGCAGACACTGCGGCCCTCCAGGACTGGAGTTAAACCTGCAGACACTGCGGCCCTCCAGGACTGGAGTTAAACCTGCAGACACTGCGGCCCTCCAGGACTGGAGTTAAACCTGCAGACACTGCGGCCCTCCAGGACTGGAGTTAAACCTGCAGACACTGTGGCCCTCCAGGACTGGAGTTAAACCTGCACACAATCAGTTCTGGCTGAGATGAGTTTGTACTGACCGGATCAAACATGTCAGACTGGCTGAGCTCGGTTTTGAAGTCAGCTGATCCAGCCAGCACCATGCCGGCGACGTTGACTTTGTCGTTGGAGACGAAGAGCTGCACGGCAGTCTCAGCGACCTTGCGCACGTAATTGTGCCTCTTTTCCATCCGCAAGCGAGCGAAACGCAGTGCTGACTGCCCACCACGCCCTACGAGAGAGACAGGGCATAGAATATTTCTTGTTGTTTTACTGACCAAACAGCAAAGGGGAAGAGTGTGTACATGTGTGTATTATGTGAATATCATGCTTTTTGGGCAGTGTGTGCGTGTGTGCAAAATTGTGTTAGGTGTGTATGAGGTGTTGGGGTACCATGCTTCTGGGGAGTGTGTGTGTGTGTGTGTGTGTGCGCACTAGGTGTTGGGGTACCATGCTTCTTGGGGAGTGAGTGTGTGTGCACACTAGGTGTTGGGGTACCGTGCTTCTTGGGCTGTGTGTCTGTGTGCGCGCGCTAGGTGTTGGGGTACCATGCTTCTTGGGCTGTGTGTGTGTGTGTGCGCGCGCTAGGTGTTGGGGTACCGGGCCTCTTGGGCAGTGTGTGTGTGTGCGCAAGGTGTTGGGGTACCGGGCTTCTTGGGCAGTGTGTGTGTGCGCGTGTGTGTGTGTGTGTGTGCGCGTGCGCTAGGTGTTGGGGTACCGTGCTTCTTGGGCAGGTCCACAGTGAACTTATGCAGCACCTCCCTGGTGTTCCCCTGCAGTGTCCCGAACAGAGCCCCGCTGCCGTCAATCACGATGAACCCGAACTTACTGTCATCAGACAGCAGCGCTGTGAGAGCCTGGGGGTGGGAAATCAGAACACAGTTTACCAATTCTGACACTGACAGGGCTGTCAGCGTAGGCTTTTACAATGGAAAACTGGCATATCGCATTTCAGGGCAGGAGCTGAACTGTTGTGTAGGTTACACAGCACTATAGGCTCCACTGCAAATCTCACCACGACGTGCACCTTCTGCCCAAACTGCAAACTCCAAACGGATTTTCATGAAAATAAACCCCAGGTGGAAAAAGGTTTAGGTCTGCCCTTCATAAAAAAATCTGGTAAGTTCACAGGGAAAATAAATGTAATACATAAGGAGTTCAAATGGCAGCTGTGGAAGATAAATTATTTTTTTCTCCAGTCCAGCTCAGGCTGGTCTCTCTTCTGTTCATCAGGGGTGACACTAGTATGACAACTTTTAAAACCAGACAGATATGCTGTCTTCACTGCTCACATGAGATTATTACCATCAATAGGGGGCAGTAACAAGCATGAGTAATATTACATGAACTGAGGGGACAGACAGATGGAGGCAGGGACAGACAAATGGACACAGGGAGAGACGGATGCTCGTACCTCAGTGTGGAACTTGTTGTCGCACAGATAAAGGGAGGTGTTGATGGGTTTAAAAGGCTCAAAGTCGATGTTGACTTTCTTCTCCTTGCCCTCCTCTGTCACTATGGTGCCGCAGTACACCACCAGGCCATTTGGGGGCACTGCAACCGATAAAACCAGTCAGAACCACAGAGCTTCAGTCTCTGCTGCAAAGAGGTGATAGCTCCCAGCACTGACACACACACACACTCTCACTCACTCACACACACTTATTATACAGCTTATTATACAACTTAAGTCTCTGCTGTATGGAGGTGATGGCTCCCAGAACTGACACACACACCCTTATTATATAGCTTGAGTTTCTGCTTTATGGAGGTGATAGCTGACACAAACACACAAACACACACACACACGCACACCCACACACACACACACACACACACACACACACACACACACACACACACCCTTATTATACAGCTTGAGTCTCTGCTGTACAGAGGTTATGGCTCCCAGCACTGACAGCCTGTTGACTCTGCTCTTGATGTTGGAGGCGGTGCCGAACTCATCCGCCAGCATCTTGGCCACTCGAGAGATCTGATCTTTCGGAGGGATGATCAGAGAGATCATACTGGTCCCATTCCTACAGCAGGAAGAGAGGGAGGGAGAGGGAGAAGGAGAGGGAGGGGAGAGAGATGAATACAGTCTTATTCACTCACAAACCCAAGATTATGAAGCTAGTTTGGGAACATCTTTAATTTAACGGAATAAATTTATCATTTTTCCAAATGTAGTCCCTCTCTGTGCAATAAAGTCATGATGGACCCTATACAGTTGATAGACCACTCTGTTGTTACCATGTAGTCATTCAGTGCAATAGTGCTGGGTTTTTGTTATTGAGGTGTATTATGTCAGTAGTTATGAGAACCAAACAATTCCAAAAGAGTGAGGACAGAGTGAACTACCTATAGGACAATACTGCTTTAATTTTGTATTTGGCACAACAGTTCAGTAATCTTTGCAATGAGGCTGACTACAGTTAGTGTGATATCAAATGGTAATTTGTATGAAAAATATTAGCATGTTCTATGGGGCTGTTTTCAGGTTACTATTGCAAACAGAATGAGTCGATTTTTATTCTGAAATTGATGTTGGCACATAACACAGGAAAAGACCATTCAGCCCAACCAGACTTCTCATTTACCTACAAAATATCCAGCACTGCATCAAGCACATTTACCTACAGTCTACACAGTATCCAGCACTGTATCAAGCACATTTACCTACAGTCTACACAGTATCCAGCACTGTATCAAGCACATTTACCTACAGTCTACACAGTATCCAGCACTGTATCAAGCACATTTACCTACAGTCTACAGAGTATCCAGCACTGTATCAAGCCCATTTACCTACAGTCTACACAGTATCCAGCACTGTATCAAGCACATTTACCTACAGTCTACACAGTATCCAGCACTGTATCAAGCACATTTACCTACAGTCTACAGAGTATCCAGCACTGCATCAAGCCCATTTACCTACAGTCTACACAGTATCCAGCACTGTATCAAACACATTTACCTACAGTCTACAGAGTATCCAGCACCGCATCACTCCCATTTACCTACAGTCTGCAGAGTATCCAGCGCTGCATCAAGCACATTTACCTACAGTCTGCACAGTATCCAGCACTGTATCAAGCACATTTACCTACATTCTACACAATATCCAGCACTGCATCAAGCAAATGAACCTACAGTCTACAGAGTATCCAGCACTGTATCAAGCCCATTTACCTAAAGTCAACACACTATCCAGCACTGTATCAAGAACATTTACCTACAGTCTACAGAGTATCCAGCACTGTATCAATTCTGGTCTTGAAAACTAAGGGCTGGTTTCCCAAACATGAATTAAGCCAAGTCCAAAAAACTTTCTTCTTAGAAGTTTATTTTCAGATTATTTGTTTAGTGAAAGTCTAAAAAGGCTTAATCCATGTTCCAAGAAACTGTCTCCAAGGGGCTCTACCTTAACTACATGACATGATTCAGTTTCATGAATTGACAGCTCAATGTGTAAAATAATACTCAGTTTTTTACTTCACCCTTTCCTAGTTGCATCAGTTGAAACCTCCCACCCCCAAGTCTCATTTCACTAAGCCTGAACATGTTAAGTAATTTGACTCTTTCCTTGTAGCTCTTAAGTTTCATGCCAGGAACATGGCTGCCATCCTTTGTTTTTCTGTATGAGAAAGTCAATGATACACTGTGTGCAAGTTCTACAGAGTACAGACACCTTAAGACTAAGGACTCCCAGAGTTCTGTTCTCAATCTTTCAGAGCAACAAGCGGAAAGCGTCTGCACAGTGACCACACCCTCATTTCTATGGCAACACCCAGTTTGCAGGCTCCATTGTCCATTCTCACTGAAACCTCCCAGAGTATGGCAGACATATTTTCATGCACTGATAAGGGCCCTGTGTTGGCCGGTCTGAGCAGCCTGTAAGGGCCCTAAGCCTGGTGGTCCCTCAGTCTGAACAGTGTGTGTGTGCCCTAACAGGGGTGCACAGAGACTAGGAGGCCACAGGTGACAGCCATGGGTGAGAGAGTAACAGTGACTCAGGATCCAGATGTTTCATAAAAACCACCCTGGTCTGGCCAATCAAAGCCAAGCCCTGTCCCCCGCCTCAGCGTTCAGTACCTCCTGCCAAGCACAGCTCCCTCACTGCCCTTCAATGAAGCCCATGAATAAGCGCGTCAGCAACATTACACAAACAACACCCCCCCCCCCCTCAACCGAGCCCCAGGCTTCCCCGCACACTGTAGGCGGCGCATTAGTCACTATTCAGACTCAAGACCAACTGAATCACCTGTCCCAAACCCACGGGCACAGCATGCGCGCACCGGCTGCGCCTAGAGTGAGTCTCATGCCCATGGGACCACAAACTGCCAGTCATTTAGCCGCACGGCGTGGATTCAGCTGTGAAAACGCACATACCTCACCTCACGCACCAACGGTCACAGTATCAACACGTAACGTGCTGGCTAGCTAGCTATCCAGCTAGCTGACACAAAACATTGGCCAGCATGCTAGCTTTAAGTGGTATGGTAGGCTATTTTACAAGCGGCAAAACTTTCCCTTACAGTGATTATACACTACATGTAATCATGCTACGATTCGCATAAAATACACAATCTACCTAGATACGACGACGACAACAACAGCCGCAAAGTGATATTACTTCCCTGGTTCTTTGTAAATCGTATGTCGCAAGGTAGCTGGACCTCTCCTGCTTCTATGTTCCCTTGTTCTGTCAAGTAGATCGCTCTAAAAATCAGTTCAATAACACGGTGTCGCCACGACTCCGTGCCCAGGCGTCCTTGGACCTAGGGGGGGTTCCCATTCCACTCTCCCAGACCCTGGCCTGCATGCGCAGCTGTTAACGTGGCCCTATGGGGCGCCCGTGCACCGCGAGGCCTTCCCCGGGCAAGTCTCCCACAAACTTCCCAGTTTTACCCTGCCCAAGTTCTCGCGCTTACCCCCGCGCTGCCTCGAGGCTTTTTATCAGCTTCTTTATCTTCCATATCTCCACGTTCCTGTCCGCTGCGCTCGGATCGTCCGCCATCTTTCCTGCAATCGGTTCAGCACCTGAAAACAGAGGTTCATGAGAAAATGGAAGGTGATACAGAAACGTGGGAAGTTGTACAGCATTATACAAAAATAAGAAACCAGGTCAGTAATAGACGGACAACGAAACATAAACAAAACAGAAGGACAGGTGTTAAAACACAGCGTAGAGTACCAGCGCTCCTGACCTGCTCCAGCGACAGAGGGAGAGGGAGACCTCTTTGCGGGCAGCAAGTCGCAGTCAAGCGCGCTGCTCTACCCAGGCCTTCCCAGCACACCCAGGCCCTAGAGTCCACCTCATTCCCTCCACAGCCCCAAAATTCCAACCCAGCCACAAGTCCTTCCCGCTGCTCAACACCCCGGCATCTACTTCTCACGTCATATCCCATAAAAGCGTCTCCCCACGCCGCTAAGGTACTTGCCTCAGACTCCGCCGCTCCGCTCGGTCTCAGGCCTAGGTCGTCTCTCTCGCTAGTTGTACGGCTGCTATGTGACGTTGCCCCCTCAAGCCGGTTGCGCGTGGAGCAATAGGGGCTCACGTGGAGGAAGGAGATCCGAATCCTGGTCCACACCACTTCCTGGAGACCGCATAGATACAGTGGAATGGATACATTCGGAGTTCAGTCATTGGAGACGAAATCCACGCAGAAAAAAAACGGGCGGGATTAAGAGACCCCGGCATTATGGGTAATGTAGTAAAATGTCAAAGTTAAATGTCGTTTCCAGAACACTGTTTCTATCAGATAATACATTTATGCAACTTGTTGAGCATTGACAGCATAATTACATGGTAAAAAATAAGGCAGTGACGAATGGCAACACTGCAAAAAATGAACTCATGACTGAGCTCTTTTAGTGTGGAGTTTTCATGCTCTCCCCATGTCCGGCTTTCTTCTAACGGTTCAAAAACAAGCAAATTAACCGGCTTAAAGTTTCTAAACAGAGAGAGAGAGTGTGTGTGTGTGTGTGTGTGTGTGCGCGCGTGCGTGCGTGTGTGTGCTTGAGTGTTGTTTGTGTATGAGAGAGTGGTATATGTACGCTTTTTTACTCCATTTACACAAGCATATGATATCCAGTGTAAACTGTTAAGCAGTTCACACAGATGTGATGGCGCTAATTAAAGTAATGGTCGTTCTTCCGCTGAGGTGGAAAGTGCTGTACTGGAACGTAACTACCATAAATAGGAAAAATAATCATTGAAAATGAATCTGAGAAAATTCATGGGTTTGTGCTTCTTATTTATAAATTTACCAATAAAATCTTTTGAAATGTATAATGTATTTTGTTATGTTATGAAGATCTGACAATGCATGAACAAACACATGACCCAGCTGTCTTTTCAGAGGTGTTATAAGACAATTTTTTTAAATATAAGAAAATTTTGGTTTTAGTTGGACATTTAAAATTTAAAATGCTGTTTTCATATTTTTCAAACCATTAAAAAGTAAAAACTCATCCTCAGGTTTTATGTTAGTGCTGTTACAGTAATTAGAAAAAGGAACATCTCTTTGTACTATTTCCTGTCTTGAATGGTCTGAGTAAAAGGAACTGACATTGGCAGTATGTGGTGAGCTGGCTTTTCGTCCACTTTCTGAAACATTTGACCAAAGCACTGGCAATTTCATGTGTCACAATTCAATTGCGTTGGGTAAATTACTCAAAAAAGGAGAGATTGAAATGTTAAGTAAAAACTTTTTTGAATAGTCAATCATTTCCACATTTTCTGTGAAAAACAGAATGCATGCGGACTCCATCTTAAATAAAATCATATTTGTGCAATATTGTTAGTGTTGTTGCTGCCAGTAAAGTTGCCATAATACTTGTAATAAACTATCATTGGTGTTATACTTGTAGCTGGTGATGTCGCACCACTTTTTATCTACATAGTTGTCTTTGTAGTTAAATATTTAGGGTATGTCATTACATTTGTGATAACTTTTAATTTTTTCAGTTAAAAATGAATATATATGTATTTTCTTTCACAGATTATTTAAAATTAATTTATAAATTATTCAAACAATCAGATGAATTCATATAACGCACACAAACATCGAACATGTCTTTATTTTAAAGAAATGATGAACCAATCAACTCATTTTATTTTCATTCTAATTTTTTCTCACCAACTGAAAAAGTTCTTAACATCAGCAACCATATAATTATTTCATTAAATACAATATTTCCTTGCAAATTCAGGTAACACCAGAAATGAAAAAGGTCAGTTATGTTATGGGTATTATTTTAAAATTATGTTTAAAAAAAAATCTCAATTTTTTAAAGTTATTATTTTTTGGGGGAAATAGAATTAAACAGAGCTCTGACTTCAGCCCTGTCAACAGACTTCTTATTCTTCTCATCTTAAAATTCGATGTCAGACAAAGCGCCGCAAAATTCTGCCATCTACTGGACACTTTGATTTTCGCGCAAATAAAACAAAAGCTCCTGCATCATAACTTAGCTCATCTTCAGTGAGAAAGTAGGAACACCAACAAGTATCAGTTTCCTAAACAGCTCCCTGCTTTCCCTGACATGAAGCAGCACGTGAACCTCATTCTTCGGTTACCTGCTCCCCCCTCACAGCCCGTCGAGGTGCTTCGCCACCACCCAAAGCCCCACCCCCAGGGCACAATTTACCTGAGGCCCCACCCCCAGGGCTTGATCGCTCAGCCTGAGCCAAGTCAGGAGCACCCAAGGAGCCAGCTTTCAGCTCTCAACGTGAGCACTGGAAAAGTGTCATATTTAGGTTTGCTCTCATAATCACATCAATCACGGTTTGAATTTGCTAATAATACTGTAGCAGCCCTATCATGAACAGCCCTATCGCGACAAAGGGGAAAAAACATGAGTCTTGGCAAGTATTAAGACATTTTTGACGGTTCATTGATGTACATCTTCAACTTATGTAATCCTATA
>JAFBMS010002391.1:25000-29502 GCA_019788955.1 Albula glossodonta | reverse complement strand
AATGATGATGTCATTTTTCTCCTCACTCCCCACAGGTCCCAGGAAGTGTTTCGCCAGGCGATGCACTCACCAAGAGTGCGCCTGGAAGTCCTGCCATGCCTCAACAGGGACCGTTATGAGAAGAGCCTGATTGGTCCACGCTACACTCAGGAGCGGCCTGAGGGCGCTCCAAAAGTCACCGCGCCCCTCGCCCTCAAGCCTGATCCCATCGCCCGTCCCAAGGACTCCCCCAGGGGCAGTCGGGAGGCTCTGCGCTCCTCTCCTCTTCCTGCCCCCCACCCCGGCCCTCTCTCAGTACCGCCAAAAGGGAAGCATGAAAGTCCCATGCTGAGGAAAAGCCCCACCTTCCCCCTTCCTCACCCCCTCAGCGGCGTGGCCAGTCAGAAGGGGGCCAGGAAGCTGAAGGTGGACCTGCAGAAAGGTACGGAAAGCTACGGGATGCCTGTGAATAGTGTAAAATGGCTCCCATCATCGTCATGGTTCTGGTTCTGATTCTTATTGTGTTCCATCACCCTGTCTCTGACACCAGGGCCAGAAGGCTTGGGTTTCACCGTGGTTACCAGAGATAGCTCTGTTCACGGTCCGGGACCCATCCTGGTCAAAAACATTCTGCCCCGAGGAGCTGCTATCAAAGATGGCCGCCTGCAGTCAGGTGACCGGATTCTGGAGGTCAGTTCTTCTGCGGAGTCAGTATAAGGCTGAGATAGCACCATCCCTTATCCTCAAAAACACTGAGATGTGTCACTGTGGATTGTATTTAGTCTGTAATGTGGTGGGACGGGGAGGTTCGTCTGTAATATAGTTTCACCTCTCAGCTGAGAGCTTGACAGGATAAGGACAGATTTTATAATGAACTAGAAATGCTTGTTCAAGAATTCAGTGCTGTTGAGAAGAGAAAAGTACTTTTTAATTTAGTGCGAAATCTGGAAGTTGTTGTTGTAAGCTCTGTTGTTGCATGGTCTCTCGACCTGCAGACACAAACACACAGGTTATATTGTGTATTTTATCAATTAGAGGCCATTTCATAATGCTACGTGTGATTCAGGGACTTTGGTCTCAATAGATCGTCCATAATGTCATCCGAACTGTATGCTGTGTCCTGCTCTGTATAAAGGTGGACACAGGTGTGTGTTATATAAGACTTGAAGATTAAAGTAGTGTCTGGTTGATGATCATACAGGTATGGTAAAGGAGTAAAGGTGTATGGCAGAAGAGACTATAGGTACATGATAGCACTGGTATGTGAGTATAAGTGAGCACAGGGGGTGACCCGGTGCCCGGCTCCGTCCTGCAGGTGAACGGGGTGGACTTTTCGGGCCGGACGCAGGAGCAGCTGGTGATGATGCTCCGCAGCACCAGGCAGGGTGACACGGTGTCTCTGCTGGTGTCACGTCCAGAGGAGCTCTACCTTCCCCGAGAGCTGGTAAGGGTGTTTCCTTCATGATTACCATCAGCCCCCCCCGGCCAGCCCAGACACCCCACCCCTCAATGACCTCTGTACCCCCGTACCCTAACCCCAAACGCTCCCCCCCGTACACGTAACACCCAAACGCTCCCCCCCGTACCGTAACCCCAAACGCTACTGACCCCCCCATACCCTAACCCCAAACGCTACTGACCCCCCCATACCCTAACCCCAAACGCTACTGACCCCCCCGTACCCTAACCCCAAACGCTACTGACCCCCCATACCCTAACCCCAAACGCTACTGACCCCCGTACCCTAACCCAAACGCTCCCCCCGTACCCTAACCCCAACGCTACTGACCCCCCCATACCCTAACCCCCAAACGCTACTGACCCCCCCCGTACCCTAACCCAAACGCTCCTGACCCCCCCGTACCGTAACCCCAAACGCTACTGACCCCCCCGTACCCTAACCCCAAACGCTCCTGACCCCCCCATACCCTAACCCCAAACACTCCCCCCCATACCCTAACCCCAAACGCTCCCCCCATACCCTAACCCCAAACGCTACTGACCCCCCCGTACCCTAACCCAAACGCTCCTGACCCCCCCGTACCCTAACCCCAAAACGCTCCCCCCCATACCCTAACCCCAAAACGCTCCCCCCCATACCCTAACCCCAAACGCTACTGACCCCCCGTACCCTAACCCCAAACGCTACTGACCCCCCGTACCCTAACCCCAAACGCTCCCCCCCGTACCCTAACCCCAACACTCCCCCCCGTACCCCTAACCCCAAACGCTACTGACCCCCCCCATACCCTAACCCCAAACGCTACTGACCCCCCCGTACCCTAACCCCAAACGCTCCCCCCCGTACCCTAACCCCAAATGCTGCTGAACCCCTTTCAGCCCTCCAGCTCTTGTTTCCCTCTGTTCCATTTCACAGCGAACGTCTGATAGAGTGTCCATCTCTGATCGTCTCGAGCAAATACATCATGACCCTGCAAAGTAAACTGATAAAGATCATTATCAATAAAACAAGCATGATCCATAAAGCAAGCATTCATTTATTTATTCATTCCATGAGGACACTCACTTTGTGTCATCCACATTCCCCATTTGCTCACAGCCTGAGTTATTCAAATTAGCTGTTCAGCTGGTGCCTGTGTTATTCAAATTAACTGTTCAGCTGATGCCTGAGTTATTCAAATTAGCTGTTCAGCTGGTGCCTGTGTTATTCAAATTAACTGTTCAGCTGATGCCTGTGTTATTCAAATGAGCTGTTCAGCTGGTGCCTGTGTTATTCAAATTAGCTGTTTAATTGGTGCCTGTGTAATTCACATTAGTTAATTAGTTGTTTACACACCTGTGATTCTGGGGTTGCCCAGGTTGGGAGTCTCACAGCCTACTGTGCCTCTCTGCAATAAGCCTGGCAAAGTCAGAGTGGATCAGAGAGATACCCGTCCCATTTTCAAGACGTAAGCAACATTTTCCACCTCATCGTGTCAGTGAAGGCAGGTCTAGGGGGAGTGCAGTGATCTAATCTGGAGAATGGGATATAAACTGTGAGGCTCAGTGCTAGTGGGGCCGAATGTGTAGGGGAGGGGTCCGTCAAACGCATCACGCTTCTGTACCCCGCCCCCTGGGAGCCTGACCGGTGTCTGAGCTGCCATGCTCCTGACATGATGATCTTCGCTGCTCCCAGACTGTGAGGTGAAAACCGTTTTGAGACTCGGCCCCTCAGCACCGACGATGTGCACCATACGCTTCTCTGAACTGATGTTTTTCAGGTTTGGGGTCTCACTGTGAGCTTCAGCGGGAATGGTTTAACCTCTGCCAGAGTCAAAGACCCGGCCCAGGCTGGCTAACGGGGCAGCCATAGCCATCCAGTCCTGTAGTCTAGTGGCTAGGGTAAATTAATGGGACCCCTGAGGTTGATGGCTCAAGCCCCAGCCTAACCACAGCAATAGCACCATTGCTGTTGGGCCCTTGAGCAAGGCCCTTAACCCCACATTGCTCCCAGGGGGGATTGGCCCCTGGTTAGCCTAATCAACTGTAATTCGCTTTGTATAAAAGCGTCAGCTAAATGACTATAATAATGTTTCCACAAATACATGATTATGGTACATCAAATCAAGAACAAATCTTCCTCAACCCAAAAAAACTAAATGCAAAACCAAGAAGAAATTAAAAAGCATAAAACTGCTGCAAATCTGTAACCCTCAAAATACACATTAAAGATCATAACAGGTTTAAGGGCTCTCTCTCTCTCTTTTCACTCTCACTCACTCTTTCTCTTCCTGTTAGTATCTCTCCCTCAACCCCTGATCTTTCTCTTGCTCCTTTTTTCCTGTGTAACCCTCTCTCCCTGCCCCTCCATAACCCCGTAACCTCCCCCCCCACTCCCCGCCCCAAACCCCGCCGCGCCCCCGCCCCACCCCACCCCACCCCATCACTAGCTAAAGTACTGTGGTTCCAGCTCTTACTGGCCATCTCACAGGAAGTGGGCAGGTGACCTCATGGCCAAACAGGAAGTGCTGGAGCATGCTGGTCCATGTGGTGGGTACTCTGTCCTGTTTGTCCGCTCTATCCCCGGCCATTTCTCCTCAAGATCATAAGATCATCTTTGAGTGGATTTCTTTAAATAACAAACTGTAAAATTGACTTGAATTTACCGCTTGCGAAAGTAGCTCTGGCTTCTGTTGTGATGACATTTAAAATGCTGTATTTATTTTAAAAATATAAATGGTTTGGGAGCCCATCAAACAGACTGAAACAGATGACTTGCAGTGGATATTAATGTCTGCAGTGGTAATGTGTATGCTCTCTCCACACTTCACTGAGACGCTAAGACTTCTATGTAATATACATGCAAAGACATGGACAACATAAAAAAGGGGTACCAGATGCGCTTCAAGCCCGCTGCGAAAAAAAGAGGACTAGAGAGGTGCTCAACGGCACCGACAAACAGACTGTATAACAGGGCTCCTTATCCCGACTGTTTTACTGGGACCAGCCCAAAATCAGGAACGCTGGAGCACTCTGAGCTCAGAACAAAAGACACTTTAATGAACAGGGCAGGGCAATAGCCT
>JAFBMS010002391.1:0-20000 GCA_019788955.1 Albula glossodonta | reverse complement strand
GTGCTATGGTCACTCTTTCAGGTTCACTTACACTCTGCTGTATGGGCATCTGCGAAATTACAGTAATGCTCTATATTGTAAGGCTTTCATAGCCTCTTAGAAGACACACGAACACACACACACACACACACACACACACACTTGGCGTAGACCAAAATGTATGTAATATCAGAGCAGGAACTGAACTGAAATTCAATTAATTAATGGGAAAATCCCCATAGAACATTATGTGCATTTTTTTCTAATTCATTAATTGAATTTCAAATTCATTTCCTAAATTGACTGGACTGAAAAAGAAATTGACCCCAACACTGGTGCGGCTGGCCAAAAATGCATTAGCGTGCACAAACCCACTCTTTTATACGCGCTGTGAGGGTGAGATAATGACTGTGCACTCTCTGTTTCCGACAAACTCGTTATTAAGTAGAAAGCCAGAGGAACTGCATTTTAGAAAGTGAATGAGCTTCTGGGCAGCCTTGCTGGAATCTCCAGCACCCAAAGGTAAACACAGAGCTGCAGGGCTAGCCCTGCTGGGGGAGGGCGGCGGGGGATACGCTGGCCATTCTGCAGGTTTGTTTTCTTTTTGGAACTGGCGTAGACTTCCATTCAACATCAGCCTAGCCTTCAGCTGTTTGCGTTTTAACCTGTTCAAATATATTCCCTGCCCTGCTTTATTGCACCTCAGAATTTATCTTCAGCTGCCTGGCTGATCTTCAGTTATTTGTCTTTGCGCTGTTAGTGCTGAGACGGCCAGTAGAGGGCAGTGGGGAGTGGGCTGTTCCTGGCATATTGGGGACAGACAGTTGTGGTGCAGGTTGTGGGTTGTCTTGTGTGAAAGGGAGCAGGTGTAGCATGTCCTACACCTGCAGTAGGATATCCCATACCCCTTTGCCTTGCCTGGGAGGTACTGCTACTCAAAGGCCCACTCTAGAGTAATGGGATCCAGCTGTGATTAGATTATCTTTGCATGCCAGGCTTTTAGTGCTACATCATGAACCTAAAGAATGCAGTGCAGTTCAGAGAGCTCAACCTGTCCACTTACATTAACCCGTCTTTTCCAACCAATCACATCAACTCAGTGAAGATGCGTCCCAGGAGACGGGTGGCACCAAGAAGTGGTTGAGTAGCAAGAGGAGGGCGTGTGCCAAACACATACACATCTACACACTGACCCTCAGAGGATCTGACCAATGTCTGGCTGCCACATCACCGGCCTGCCTGTCACTGCTCCAGCAAGCGCTGTAGAGAGACGGGTGTCCTGAGCTCTCTCTGTCCGACTGTCTGAGTTCTGAGACTGAAATGGGGAAAAAAACATTGCATTGCTGTCACTATTTTTCTATTTTAGAACAGTGTACTCAGCAGGGTGCTTGATTTTTTTGTGTGTGTGTGTGTGTGTGTGTGTGTGTTCGTGTTCACTGTGCATAAAGTTTAACAACAGCCTTTAAGCATTCAGCTCTGCCAGGCTAGTGTGTGCCTCTGTGCGGTTTCCCACGCTAAACCACCTTTTACTGCATGTAGCTGTGCTTTGCCACACTTTATCATGCTCCTTCAATGGTTCACCACACTCACCCACACTTTACTCCGCTTTGCCACACTTTATCATGCTCCTTCAATGGTTCACCACACTCACCCACACTTCACTCCACTTTGCCACACTTTATCATGCTCCTTCAATGGTTCATCACACTCACCCACACTTTACTCCGCTTTGCCACACTTTATCATGCTCCTTCAATGGTTCACCACACTCACCCACACTTTACTCCGCTTTGCCACACTTGACTTTACCCCGAGGTTTGGTTGCCATGGTGCAGTTGGTAGAATGTGGGTGGTATTCCACACGTTCACTCATACAGCTGTGGGAAGCATCTCGGTTGCCAAGGTGATCCATCAGCCCAGAACTCTCAGGCAGGATGCTGTTTTCCAGTTTTACAGTGTACACTGCATCTGTGTGTGTGTGTGTGAGAAACAGGGTGTGTGTGTGTGTGTGCGTGTGTGTGTGAGAAAACAGGGTGTGTGTGTGTGTGTGTGTGTGTGTGTGTGAGAAAACAGGGTGTGTGTGTGTGTGTGTGTGAGAAACAGGATGTTTGTGTGTGTGTGTGTGTGAGAAACTGTGTGTGTGTGTGTGTGTGTGTGCGCGAGACGGGGTGTGTTACAGAGCATGGCATAACTCCATGTGTTTAAGTAGCTGGTGTAGCAGTATGTGTTACAGGTTGTAATGATGTGTATGTTAGGGCACTGTGTGATGGGATGTGTAAGACTGTGTTTCAGCAGCCTGTACTTTATTATTAGCTTTAATGCTGTGTATGACGGGCTGTGTTGTGTGTCTTAATTTGTATTGGAGCGTGTCAGTATGTATATTAGTGTGTATTGGAACGTGTATTTTTTGTGATGTACAGTGTGTATATTGGAGCTTGTGACTGAATGATGTGTGTGTTAGAGTGTGATTGTGAGTGGTAGGCTATATTGGGGCATGTGATTGTATGTGTAACAAGTCAGAATGTGCTGGTATATCGGAGCATGTTATTGTGTGAGTAGCGGGTGTTAGAGTATATCAGAGCGTGTGATTCGAGGACAGTGATGATGCTGGCCCTTTAACGGCATTAGTAGGTGCTGCGTCTCCAGTGCTCGTTGGGTTGCCAGACACTGCACCGTGGTTAAGAGCTGCAGATTTCATCTTAATTGAATGTCTCCAGACCCTTTAATCCCACTCTTTGAAACGCTCGTTTTAATTCTGAGTGACACAGAGAAGGCATGTAACCTGCCCCTCCCCCATCCATCCCCCAACCATCTCCTGCATCCCCCCACCCCCGCCCTGTCCCCACGACCGTCCCCTCGCTTTTAGAGGCTCTGTAATGCAGAGGGGCGGGGTGCTTTTCAGAGCCGTACTGGCACTTTCCTTTAAAGGAGGAAGTCCTTTGTCTGCCATCCACTTCACATTTGTATGTATGTATATGACATGCCCATTAGTAGGGAGTCTGGGCTTTGGGTGACTAATGGGAAGGAGGAGGGAGCAATAGTGTCATGTATATTCCTAATAGCCAGTGTAGTAGTGGCAGTAGTTGGGGATATAGATATAGTAAGGGTAGCAGCAGTAGGAGTAGTAATCATCGTATTAGTAGCAATACTTAAGGTGCTGGTTGTAATCTTAATTAGCAATGGTAGCATAGCTGTGATAAAATACACTAATGGCGGTTTGGCTAATGATAGCTGTAATGGTTATGGAGCTAGGCTTGTAACCCATGGGTTGCAGGTTGGATTCCCATACAAGGCGCTGCTGTTGTATCTTTAAGGAAGGTGCCGTAAATGTAATCTTTGTAAAGCGGTAGTATCTGCAGTAGTTAGAGGAAGATAACTTTATCACATCCAATAAACAGATACACATATTTCTGAGTTTGCATAGAACCCATTGGATATTCCAAAGCAGAGATATGAAATTAATGTGGCTCTACATGCAAAGTAGTATGAAGACTAGTGGTTTAATCTTTTGTGCTGGAAATCACAGCACTAAGTAATCTTGACTGATAACAGTATTCTCTGCGTGTTCCACATGCAGTAGTAATCCTAGCAGATAACAGTAATCTCTGAGTGTTTCACACAAAGACCGATAATATGAGGGCGACTTGGAACTCAGATGGATACAACTATGGGGGAAGGGCCAGGCGCACTGTAACCAGGGATACAACTATGGGGGAGGGGCCAGGCGCACTGTAACCAGGGATACAACTATGGGGGAGGGGCCAGGCGCACTGTAACCAGGGATACAACTATGGGGGAGGGGCCAGGCGCACTGTAACCAGGGATACAACTATGGGAGAGGGGCCAGGCGCACCATAACCATTCATCACAGTGTTCAGTCACAGTGTGTAGAATCAGAAGTGTTGAGTTACAGTGTTCAGTGTATGAGTTACAGGTTATGGGAGAATTTTCTCTGAAGAGCAGGGCTGCAGGCTAAGGGGCTGCTTGTGGTCTCTGGCTGGTACTACTACAAATGTGTGTAAACCAGCCCTGAGGCCCTGTAGCACAGCAGCTCTATACCTCTGAGGCCCTGTAGCACAGAACCCTATACCTCTGAGGCCCTGTAGCACAGAACCCTGTAACTCTGAGGCCCTGTAGCACAGCAGCCCTGTAACTCTGAGGCCCTGTAGCACAGAACCCCTATACCTGTGAGGCCCTGTAGCACAGCAGCCCTGTAACTCTGAGGCCCTGTAGCACAGCAGCCCTGTAACTCTGAGGCCCTGTAGCACAGAACCCTATAACTCTGAGGCCCTGTAGCACAGAACCCTATAACTCTGAGGCCCTGTAGCACAGAACCCTATACCTCTGAGGCCCTGTAGCACAGAACCCTGTAACTCTGAGGCCCTGTAGCACAGCAGCCCTGTAACTCTGAGGCCCTGTAGCACAGAACCCCTATACCTGTGAGGCCCTGTAGCACAGCAGCCCTGTAACTCTGAGGCCCTGTAGCACAGCAGCCCTGTAACTCTGAGGCCCTGTAGCACAGCAGCCCTGTAACTCTGAGGCCCTGTAGCACAGAACCCTATAACTCTGAGGCCCTGTAGCACAGAACCCTATAACTCTGAGGCCCTGTAGCACAGAACCCTATACCTCTGAGGCCCTGTAGCACAGAACCCTATAACTCTGAGGCCCTGTAGCACAGAACCCTATAACTCTGAGGCCCTGTAGCACAGCAGCCCTGTAACTCTGAGGCCCTGTAGCACAGAACCCTATAACTCTGAGGCCCTGTAGCACAGCAGCCCTGTAACTCCAAAATGTATCCAAAAATTAGTTTATTGGTTTGTTTAACATGGACCAGTCTGGATACCAGCACCAGAGTTAGCTGGATAGCTTGTTGCAATCATTCGTCACTTCAGATGAGTGAAATGATGAAGCAGGGAAGAAAGGAGAGAGGGAGGGAGAGAGGGATGATGGAGCTGTACTCGTGGACACTACCCCCATCAGAATGAGAAGCACTGGGTTTGTGGCACAAGACGACGTTGCGCCAAGCTTCTATTCTTCCCACAGCACGGCTCTTAATCCACCACGCCGCGCCTGACACCCGTCAAGATAAACGGCAAAGGGAGGAGGTCTGGGGGGGGGGGGGGGGGACTCACAGCAACACTGAGCCCCACATCCATCTCTGCACACCCTCACTCAGACAGATAACTCTCTCCTACTTAGGCATAGGGTGTTTGGGTCTGGTTTCAGTTACTTGTACATAAGAGGTAAAAAAAAATAACAGGAAAAGCAAGGTGCTACAGACCCAGAGAGTCTTAGAGGCAAGATGTCTGCTTAAAGTGAAAAACAAAAACTAAACTTTTTGATGGTAGTTTACCGCACATAAACATATAGACATGCGTTTGCATTATGTGCATACATATTTTAAATGTGGAAGAGAATATAATATTTGTAGCTTCAAAGGGTATCTTCCTGAGTGAGGAGTCTGAGTGTGTGTGTTTGTGTTTGTGTGTTTATGGGTGTGTGTGTGTGTGTGTGTGTTATGAACCCTAAGGCCATCTTAGCCCTGAAGCTACTAACTGGAAGGTTATGTCCTGAACAGCACTGGGTTTTTCCACCTGCACATGCGACATTGAAATCCAACTGGAACTGGAGAACAACATTACTCCTCTCATATCCTGTCCATTTATTCATACCCTAATCAGTTAGGGAAAGTTAGGGTTAGGGCATTATGCAGATACACGTTAAACATGCTCTCCATTTATCTATTGCGTTTTACATGCTTCATGCTGCACACATAACACACACTTGCTATAGTACACACACATGTATAGTATACACTGTTATACTGCATGCAGTAAACATAACAGACATCTTAAATGCCACATAAATAATGCATACACGTTAACTACCACACATACTGCATGTACTATGTGCAGTTTTGCGATATACATGCTCCATCGATGTTCTAGGTTTCATATGTAATAATGACATGTTATTTGATATATATACATGCTACATGCCATGTCAGTGACACACATGGAACACACCCGTTCTGTATGCTGCATGCCTAATACGCGCATGGGTTATGTGCACTGAACATGTCCCCATGTTTCCATGCATATCCCATTCATACCGGACTGTTAGACCCTCTCTTTTCCCTGCTCCTGACTGCCTCTCCTCCAGCCCATACAGTTTCCTTGGCGACTGAAGACGAGTTTCTGGTGAAATGTTTTTTTTTGTGTTTATTTTCCCTTTTTCCCCTCTGTCTCTGTGAATGAAACCTGCCCCAGCCGAACGGCTCATTTTACTCCCAGTGTGATGAAAAGTGAATTAAAGATGAAGGGGGGCGCGTTGCAACATTCAGACAAATATTCAGAAATGTCCGGCGTTATTATTCACGAATAACCTCCAGAAAGGTCCTGTAATAGCAGGCTTTCTGACTGTTCTGTTCATAATGGCAGACTGCAGTCTCACTCTGTATGTATTATGCTCTTAAAAATAACACAGTACAATAAAACACTTTCTCTGCTGTGTCCGTCATTATGAAAACATTGCCGTGTGATGATTTCTTTTTTTGTTCCCCTGCCTCTGTGTCTTTCTCTCCCTTTTCTCTCTCTTTATCTCGCCTTCTAATTTACCAATCTCTGCATCCCCATTGATTCTACTCTTCTCCTCTACTTTCCCATCTTTTCTATCACTCTCTACCACTACCTCTCTTTCTCCTCATCTCCTCGCTTACTTTTCCCTTCTCTCTTTCTCTCACCTCCCTCTCTCCCTCTCTCCCTCCCTCCCTCCCCATCTCCCCCCTGTCTCTCAGAGAGGGGAGCAGGCCGGGGTGTGGGGTCTGGAGTACAGGAGGGAGCAGGTGAAGCTGGAGGTCCCCCTGAATGACACAGGCTCAGCCGGCCTGGGCGTCAGTCTGAAGGGGAACCGGTCCCGCGAGACGGGGGCAGACCTGGGCATCTTCATCAAGTCCATTATGCATGGCGGGGCGGCGTACAAGGTACACCCAAAAACACAGCATCCCCCCCCCCCGATCTATGGGAAGAAACACATTTTATAGATTGGTTCATGATGAGAGAAGCCCTTTTATACCCTGTAGGCTGTTCATTATGCCTGCAGTAAAGTGTGTGTGTGTGTGTGTCTTTCTGTCTGTCTGCATGTGCAGCTCTGTGTGTATGTGAGAGAGTGTGTGGCATGTGTGCGTGATATGTATTTGTGTGTGTGTGCATGCATGCGCATGTGTTTTTGCCTGTGTGTGTATATGAAAGTACATGTGAGAGTGTGGCACCCCCAACCCCTCCAGCCCCCCAGAGCTGCAGGCTCCTCTCCCCTCCTCTCCCCTCCTCTCTCCGCTCCTCCTCAGCCACATTAACGCTAATTAAAATCTCTGCTGTA
Organism: Albula glossodonta; assembly: GCA_019788955.1. NCBI lineage: Eukaryota > Metazoa > Chordata > Actinopteri > Albuliformes > Albulidae > Albula > Albula glossodonta. The sequence continues at coordinate 12,644 of JAFBMS010002391.1, read as the reverse complement.
ATGAGGGTAGAGGCTGGTACAGGGCCCGGGGAAGGGGTTTGGTGTCCCTGGAGCTGAGAGGAGAACAGCAGGAGGCTGCCATCTCCCATACAGACCTGGCCTTAACCAGTTAACTAAATCTGCCCCAGCTTCCTCCCCACTGCTGTTCCTCTGACCCTGTGGATTTCACTGCTCTTCCTCTGACCCTGTGGATTTCACTGCTCTTCCTCTGACCCTGTGGATTTCACTGCTCTTCCTCTGACCCTGTGGATTTCACTGCTCTTCCTCTGACCCTGTGGATTTCACTGCTCTTCCTCTGACCCTGTGGATTTCACTGCTCTTCCTCTGACCCTGTGGATTTCACTGCTCTTCCTCTGACCCTGTGGATTTCACTGCTCTTCCTCTGACCCTGTGGATTTCACTGCTCTTCCTCTGACCCTGTGGATTTCACTGCTCTTCCTCTGACCCTGTGGATTTCACTCTCACTCACAGCCCTTCTGCCCGCCCCCATCCTACTTATGAAGTCATGTTTTTTATTTTTTTTGAAGTATTCAATTAATATAAATTATGGTGGAATTTCATGAATACATATTCAAAAACCCTCCGGAAGTTAGATTATTACTGTGACTAAGTCTTTCATCCAGGACTCTAGCACAGATGTACATTCACAATAGTTCTGCGTTAAACAAATGTTCCTATTTTTGAATCCCCATGATTTCCTTTCTATTTATTCGGCTCAATTATCCTGAGTTCACTGGCATGACAATGACACATTTGTAATGCCTGAGCGTGAAGACCGTAAGTGATTTTTCCTGTAAGAACGTTGTGGTGAATAAAACTAAATGAGACCAATAACTGGCAGATATCATAATCCTCCATAAACATGCCAAGTTTAGTCAGTTGTTTTTATATTTATATTTCATAGCAATTTTTCCAGAAGAGTCACACAAGACTTGATAAGAAGAGGATGATGAATGGTGATGAAGATGAATGTGAAAATGAGAAAGATATTTGTTAATAATAATAATAATCTCTCTCTCGTTTCTCTCCCCCAGGACGGCAGGCTGCGTGTGAACGATCAGCTGATCGCGGTGAACGGGGAGTCTCTGCAGGGGAAGCCCAACCACGTTGCCATGGAAACGCTGCGGCGGTCCATGTCCGTGGGAGGTAACATGCGGGGCGTGATCGAGCTGCACGTGGTGAGGGTCTCATCCCGGCCTGGCCCGGTAAGTCAGACTGGGGGGTCTGCCCTGCCCAGGCAAACGGGCGGGGGACACTTAACTTGGAGTACATGCTGCAAAGCCTGGATTGTGTTATGCAAACTGGTATTGTATTGCTGTTGTTATGGTACTTATGGTTATAATTGCCTTATTATTATGGATTATTGTAAATGTAACATTTGTACTCAAGCGGTGTTTTAGCTTGGATTTGTATAATTGCCTTGCATTAGCGCTTTACGTGATGTTGCATATATACTTACTGATCTGGGAGTATTACAGTTCACTGTGGATAAGGGAATCTGCTAAATGGTCATAATCAGTCATTACTATCAAAGACAACCATATGCTGTCATGGCTGGTTATAACAACTGTTATGCTATGCTTATGACAGTGTTATGTAGGCTTTATAGTACATGGCTCCATGAATATATAACACCTATCCTGTGCTGTGCCTTGCAGCTCCCGCCTGTTTAGAGTGATTTTATTAGGATGAGAGAACCCACTGAGAGCCATGAGTGTCATAGGCCAACACACACACACAACCACACAACACACACACCCACACACACACACTCTCACACCACACACACACACACACACACACACACACACCACACACTCACACACACACACACACACAGCTAACACCACCACCCTCTCGTCCTCCGTCTCTCTCTCTCTCTCTCTCACACACACACACACAGCTAACACCACCCTCTCTCTCTCTCTCTCTCTCTCTCTCTCTCTCCCTCTCCCACACACACACACACAACAGCACCTAGAACACCACCCTCTCTCTCTCTCCTCGCTCTCTCGCTCGCACGCGAGCACCCGCACACTACACACACACACCCACACAACGCACACACACCACTCTCCCCATCGCCTCTCCCTCTCTCGCTCTCCCTCTCCCACACTCACACACACACACACCCCGCCCCCCCCTCTCTCTCTCTCCCTCTCTCTCTCACTCACACACACACACCCTCACACAATCTCTCTCTCACTCTCTCACTCTCCCTCACACACACACACACACAGCTAACACCACCGTCTCTCTCTCTCACTCACACACACACACACACACACACACACACAGCCAACACCACTGTCTCTTTCTCTCTCTCTCTCTCCCCCCCCCACACGCCCACACCCTCCACTCCCCCCCTCTCTCTCTCTCTCTCTCTCACACACACACAGCTAACACCACCGTCTCTCTCTCTCCCTCTCTCTCTCTTTCACACACACACAGCTAACACCACCGTCTCTCTCTCTCCCTCTCTCTCTCTCTCACACTCACACACACACAGCTAACACCACCGTTTCTCTCTCTCTCACACACACACACACACTCACACACACACACAGCCAACACCACCGTCTCTCTCTCTCTCTCTCTCTCACACACACACACTTTCTCACTCACTCACTCACTCACACACACACACACACACACAGCTAACACCACCGTTTCTCTCTCTCACTCACACACACACACACACACACACACACACACCCCCAACACCTCTGTCTCTCTCTCTCTCTCTCTCTCACACACACACACTCTCTCACACTCTCTCACACTCACACACACACACACACACACACACTCTCTCTCACATAATCACTCACTCATTCACTCACTTAACCTCACACACACTCACTCACTCACACACACAGAGCTAACACCACCATCTCTCTCTCACACACACACACACACACACACACTTGGATCTGCTATTGATCTCATTGAAAAAATGCATTCAATGCATACTACAACTGCCTTTTCATTTGGTTAATTGAATAAGAAAATATATAATCAAAATGAATATTTTATTAGTTGATAATATATTATTTTCTCCAGCTAAATGGGCGTGTTTTAGAGAGTGAATTTAACCTTGTCTTTCATCACTGCAGTCACTGTGCTCATTTGCTGTGTGACTGCGTCTGGGCCCACGGGGGAAAATCCATGGATGTTGACAAATGAAGTCTGGCCAATTATATGATTGCATTTAAAAGCCACGCTAACGCTACATTTTGTTGACACACAATTTTGCCGTTTTTCCATTTGGATGTAAATTATTAAAATTTGCCGCCAGTGAGCATTTTTTTCCCTTAAAGCGTAAAGAATGTATATTACATATACATATATTATACATTCATTATGACATGTATATTTTCAGCATTCATTTGAAGGTGCTTGTGTTTTCTCAAACGTCTGAAAGCAGTAATGTGTACTGTGATAGAAATTCAGAACAGAGAGATGAGAGAGAGAGGGAGTCAGAGGGAAAGAGAGAGGGAGAGAAAGAAAGAGAGCAGCACTATATAAGATATAAGCATTTTCACAGATATGGAAAAAGGCCAATCAGTAGATCCATCACTCCTTAGGTAGTTGTCCTCTCCTGTACTCATCTCCTCCTCTCCTCTCCTGTCCTCGTCTCCTCTCCTCTCCTGTCGTCGTCACCTCGTCTCCTCTCCTGTCCTCGTCTCCTCCTCTCCTCTCCTGTCCTCGTCTCCTCCTCTCCTCTCCTGTCCTCGTCTCCTCTTCTCCTCTCCTGTCCTCGTCTCCTCCTCTCCTCTCCTGTCATTGTCTCCTCCTCTCCTCTCCTCTCCTGTCCTTGTCTCCTCCTCTCCTCTCCTGTCCTCGTCTCCTCCACTCCTCTCTTGTCCTCATCTCCTCCTTTCCCCTCTCTCCTCCTCTCTGTTCGCAGTGTGTAAGTTTGTCTGTGACGTTGCTATGGCTCCGGGGAGCCGTGAAGTGACCTCTCTAGCTGAAGGAGTGTAAGTTTTGTGGGTCAAAGGTGAAAGGTCAGAGTTATCCATAACGATAAGGCTCTCCCCTGTAACAGAGTGCTGCCACGCATGCCACAGAGACGCCACTGGCTCAGCTGAAACTGACCAGCACATCGACCAGCTCCACCCCACCCGCCCTGGCCAGCGATCTCTGCCAGAGAACTGAGTGTGAGTGAGCACCTGCATGTCTGCACTTACACAACACACACCTGTCATAACCTGTACTCACACACCCATGCACCTGCTCTTATAGTGAATTTTGCTTTGGTAAACATCATCATGGTTTTATATCATTTTGCTTAGTGGTTTGTGTATGTACATCAGACAAAATATGATGAAATGATTAAAGTGAATTTTTCATCTGCCCTTAGAATTTTTCCATAAAGTCTTTTGCTTCCAAATTGCAAAAGCATCCATAATTTGCATCTCATCTGACCTTTAAAATGCGTGTCCTTATTTCCTGCTAGTGATGTATGCAGGGACACACTTCGTTATGTAACCTTCCATATATGTGAACGTATCTGTGTCTGACTCAAAGGCATGTTAAGCTGTGATTCTCTCTGTCAGGCTCATGTCTCTTAAAACAGCTGGAAGAAATTGATTGCTAAGAAAACAAGCTTTTTAGACTGCCTAGTTACCTGGTTTCTGGAGGAATGTTTTCTCTGTAACACACGGGGCCATTGGGGTAATCTCACAGGGAGTTCAGTCACAGCCCTGGCATAGTGACAGCTGTCACTCAGCCTTACATCTACGCAGTCATCCTGTCATTGGGCGTGTTTTTCCTGATAGAAACCTGTGATTAACATTGTAACATAGTGAGATGCTGCTGACCTATGAACTTGTGGAAGCAGGAAATTCATCTGTGTCTATGGCTCCATCCACATCTGTGAGCCATAGCCGGCTGTAGTGGAGTGTGTGTGTGTGTGTGTGAGAGTGTGCGCGTGTGCGCATGTGAGTGTGTGTGCGTGTGTGTGCGCGTGCACGTGTGAGTGTGTGCGTGCGAGTGAGTGTGTGTTTGTGTTTGTGTGTGTACACATGGACACATGCTTGTAAATGTGCATGTGCACTTGAGTGTATTTTCATATGTATTTTCTGTTTCAGAGACTGTATGTGTCTGCATGTATTTGTGCTTCGCTGCATGTGCATACGCACTTCTGGGGGGCGTGTCAGGATTGGTGTGTGTGTGTGTGTGTGTGTGTGTGCAGCTGTGCGTGAACGTTTGTGCATTTGCACATATGCGCCTATGTCCCCTTGTGCCTGTCTGTTAAAGTGTGTGTGTGTGTGTGTGTCTGTATGAGTGCAACGCATGCATGTGTGTGTTTACATCTATATTATATGTGCCCACAGCTGCACAAACCAGACCCTCTGCAGAACTGCAGACTGGGCATTTTACACAGATGTGTAGTAAAATGTGGCTGAATATGGTGAGGTCTTGGAACAGTTTTTATTGTGTGCAAGTAACCCATAAGCTCTGCTGTCCCTTACCCACACAATCGCCTATTTCATTCTTTTACCTACTGAATTACACACTTATTACTTCCTGAACTACTGTACATACTGGCTTAATTACCATCTTAGTTAAACCTATACTCACAAATGTAATGATTAGTTTACTGCTTTTACTTTATGTACTTTCTTAATGACCTATTAACATACTGATGGACTTACCCTCAGTCTTACATTATGACTTTCTGACCTACTGACATAACTTAAGTACTGACCTCATGGCTTACACAGTGACATACTGACTGACGCTTTCGTCCCGTTTTCGTCCCGTTTGTGTCCAGTTCCACTTAGGATGACTGAAGAGGAAGAGAATGATGAAGAGGATCTCCCTACTCTTCCTCCCAGGCTGACCAATGAGTTGGCATCTGGTCCCCAGTGCCCCGCCATCCATCAAAGGTACCAAACGCGTGTTCGGCCACGCCCACGCAAAGCCCATTCGGCCTCTGGTGTCTCACTCTGACTGGCAGACTCATCAGTGTGTGAAAACACCAGCAGGAAACGCATACAGCATGAACCACAGCGGGGCTTTGCGGTTGTCAAAAGTAAATCACAGCAGAGTCCCAATGAAGAGCCGTGGCGGCCATTAGCCACCCTGAAGTTATTAGTCTTCATACAGCCATACAGCTCACAGTCTATTCCTCCTCTTATTCCACTACTGCATGCCACTGAAATAGCTCAGCACTCAGATACCTTTAAATACATTTGTTGTTGTTGTCATTCATTTGTAGTCTTTTGTTGTTTTTTTTAGTTGTAAGCAGTACATTTTTAATTGAAACATAATTTCCTAGTCAGCTTGTTTATTTCATTAAAATCAAAGTCAAACTTATATTCAGGAGGACTGCAGTTTCTGTGTGGTTTTATTTTGGCCTCTTTTGGTCAGCAGCCATGTTGGGCTGTGAAACGAGGTGTGTGGACAAGCTAGTCTTATATTAATCATTCAAGTGCTGAATCACACCAAAAGTTCCCAGCACTGCAGCCAGGGACACATGGTCTCTGCCACCCCTGCTGTAAATACAAGCTGTTTTTCTCTTGTAAGGCTTTCAGACTGAGCGTTAACAGAGTGTTTTCTTCCTCAGAGTGGAGCCAGAGCCGGAGCCGGATCTGGGGGCGGAGCCGAATCTGGAGCCGGAGCCAAATCTGGAGCCAAATCTGGAGCCGGAGCTGGGGCTGGAGCCGGAGCCAGGCCCAAACGCTGAGGGTTCCTCCCCACTCAGGCAGTCTCCACCCCCTTCTGTCCAGCCGTCCGAGAGCACGGACCTGGGTAAGCCTCAGGACACCTTACAGACCACGGGCACGTGAGAGAGGGGCCACTGGACGTCCCGGCTGGAGACCTGAGTCTCTAAAGAGCACAGACACTGCTGGGGGGGTCAGAGGCATGGCCTGGGGGGGTCAGAGGGTACGGCCTGGAGGGACGTTCTGCCTCCCTGCCACTGGACAGAGATGGAGAGCAGGGACTTCACATGGCCCAGTTATGTCAGACTCCAGTCCATGTCGGCCCCCGGTGTCTGCTTGTTCTTGGTGCTCAGTTAACGCAATCTATTGGCTAAAGAACAGGTGTCAATGTTAATTGACCCATGCAAATCCCTGATTGGCTAAAGGGTCCACACACCAGGTTTCCAAGGTTGGAAAGGTTGACAAGCAAGAAACAAGCAAGCAAGAAAACCGCAGAAATCTCAAGTCATGGCAGCCTTCCTGGACCGGAATATGACACCCCTGGGCTAAGCAGTCCAGAACCCTGAATTCACAGGCTTAAACTGGCAGCTGATTGAAAGGAAACTACAAACAGCTGCAGATACCGAGGTCCTGCAGAGTATCAGTTTAAGAGCCCTGGTGTAGCTGTTCCTCTCCCTGCTGTGCAGAATGCTGACGGGGGTTTTCTTATTTCAAATAAAAAAGGGAATGAAAGGGAAACATAGGGAGGCAGTTTCTGGTGTTACTTTTCCCTCTCTTATACTAAACGGAGAGCAAAGAGCTGTAAGTGCAGGCTATTAAACCTGATGATGTGAGCTCTGGATGCAGTTCATCTGCGTTTCACCTTCAAATTGTCACCTGCTCCAGCGAGGCCCCACTGACGATGTGCGGCGTGCTGACGCATAGCGAGGGAGCGAGCGCATTTCAGCAGTGGGAAATGTGACACGCGCATTTCAGCATGCATTTTGTGAATGCAGTAACGGCCCCTGGTTTCAATGCAGCAGCGACAGGCTCACTGAGTCCTCCCGTCCTGACACTCTGAGAGTCCACAGCCCAGCGTGGTGCTAAATACTTTAAATGAAACGGGATGTGTCTGTATTGATAATGCATTACAGAAATACTGGGGGTGGCCTTACCCATGCGTCATAAATAATGGACTTTAAATCTTACCCTTAATTAAGTTTGCAGGACTGTAACGTTCGTCCTGCCTGTACTCAAAGCCAGTCCTTCTCCTCACAGTCAGTGCCAGACCAATGGAAATAAGCGCTGGGGTTCTGTGCTTCCTACATAATTCACATTAGATTCATGGGCACTGCAGGGCTGGTCTGTGCCAGGCTTTGGCACAGCGGTGCGGATGGGGCGGAGCCCAGTTTGTGTTAGTGAAGGGCTCTGAGTGTGAGGTGAACAAGATTACAAACACACACATGCGCACGCATGTATACACACACACACACACACACACACGCACATATATACATGCAAATGCATGCTCATACACACACACACACACATGCACACATATGCACGCAAATGCATGCTCATACACGCACACTCACATATGCACGCAAATGCATGCTCATACACACACATGCACACACACACTGCATGAATTATTTTGCTTACTGTGTGTATACATATGTATTTGTACTAATCGCCCCTGATCCTGGATCAGACCTGAGCTGCAGCAGTATAGTGCTTGGCAGCGTGTGAATGATGTTAGACCTCACAGTTTGTCATCAGTGTGCATGTGGCATTAGAGAGCGGTGTGCTGGTCTGTAGTGGTTTCGTGTTCGGCGCTGAGTGCAGGTGAAACGGGCAGAGAGGCATGCATGTCCCTACAGCGTGATGCTGATTCTCTGTGTCATTCGCTCCTCTGTGTCTCTGCTCTTTGTTATCACTGTTCTCATTGTTCCTTTGATGCACTTAAATATATCTTTCCATCTTGCCCTCGAAAGACACTCTGGATTAGACAGCCTGCGAAATGAACGAAATCATCAATAAACGTCCCCTGCAGAGCTCACGTGAAGAAGAGTTTGCAGTGAATTGCTGAATTACTAAATTATTATATATTGAGTTACAGTATATGAAATAAATCAAGCAATATTACAGTTGCTTGATTTATTTTATCTGATCATATTGAAAGTCACGATGGCTGCACCAGGCATCGAAGATCTATTGGTCCTCTTCATCCTCCTCCTCCTCATCCTTCTCTCATTCTTCTATTATTACTTTTTATTATTAACAATTATATTAATATTGAGCGTGTGTGTGTGCATTAAAGTGGAGCACTGCTTCGCATTAGTCCATAATAGATCAGCATGGCCCTGTGTTTTCCATTGCACGGAGGGTGAGGAATGTTTCATTTCGCTAAAACACGGGGTGCAGTGAAATTTCAGTTTCACTTCATTAGCTCTCCGTATTTGCTTCCTTCTCCGCATCACGAGCGACCGATCGTGTTTCATTAGTTTCGCTGTACTGTTCTCCAGCACTTTCTAACCACGGTGCTGAGTGGAATCGGGGTCACTGGATTTTAGGTACTGACCTTACTGTCCCCACCATGAGCAGATCTGATTGGTGCAATCCCTTCAGGAGTAACGTTTATTGGTGCAGTCCTTTGAACATGGAGGGATGTGATTGGTGCTGTTTTTAATTTACTGTGATTGGTGCATTCTCCTTGCCCTGGAAGGCTCTCATTGATGTACTGTCCTCCCGAGGGAGTTCTGATTGGTGGAATGGGTGGGACTTGTTTGGCAGTACTCAGGCATCCAACTTTCTCCCAATCTCCTACCACACTCTGCCTCCCTGCCCACCTTCCCCCCCCACCATCCGCTTTAACCTACCTCTTTATCTACCTTCCTCCTACCTACTACCTCCACCTGTTCCTTCCACACAGAGTCTGTGTTCACTGGCCCTTTCAGGCAGGGTTAAAAGGTTAGAGGAATTCAGTGTAGAGGGGGAGGAACAGAATTCAGGCATCAGTCAGGAACCAACAGCTTGTGCTTTTATTGTCTTTGTTCAGCTCCCTAAATAATTGCCTATTTTTAAGTCTGGGGATCCTTCCTACATGTCTTACCTGTCAGAACAAAGGCCATGCGAGGAACATGACAAACTAAGCCTGAAGGACTTCACACACGGCTGTGATAGCTGAAGGGTTTTTTTCTGCACTCATGGGTTGTAAACATGCATCTTATATCACACTGAGGTATACATGTTACACTGTATATCTGTGGGTTTACAGGCTGGGTGTTTGGACTGCAGTAATAGAGCAGATGGTGCAGAGAGATGAGTCTGTATGTTTTATATTCATCTGTGTAAAAATGTCAGACACAGGGAAGATTAATATAAAATGTTTTTTTCTGTCTTTAATTGATGCAATAAACATTATCAAAAAGTTGGTCTCTCTCTCGCTTTCTGTCTTTGCCTTTCTCTCACTTATGCAAATTCAATCCCAAATTCAGCCGTTCTGCTTTATTGGCTTCGCAATCTGTCGTCTTGCCAAAACAGCAATATGATGCAACACTAATTGTGCCAATCATTTACATAAGGACATTAATATCGGTGCTCTCTTCAGTCACTCTCGATCTCTTCTCTCTCTCTTTCTATTTCTTTCTTTTTCTCTCTGTCTGTCTCTCTCTCTCTCTCATTCTCTAGCTCTCTATATGTCTTTCTGTTTTCCATCTATCTTCTATGAATAATGTGCTAAAATCAATTAAAAGTTAAGCAATAAAAATGATTTAGAAGTAATCATGGTTTAATGAACCTCTTTGCTGAATCATGTTCCTCTGAATTCCTCTGCAGTAAGTAGACATCCCATCATTATAAATTACCATGCCAACATATCATCATCTGCCTTTGAGAAGAGGGTCAGTGCCCCGGTGTTCAAAGGCAGGGTAGTAATGTGGCGTCTTTTACTGTGCGTTTTGTTTTGATCACCTCTTTCACTTCTGAACTTCCCTCAGCTGATATCTTTGATAAGAAAATATTAGCTGCACATCTTTCCGAAGACATGTAGCAGAGTGGCATAAGACGTGTAGCAGAGTGGCATAAGACGTGTAGCAGAGTGGTATGAGGCATGTAGCAGAGTGGTATGAGGTGTGTAGCAGAGTGGTATGAAGCGTGTAGCAGAGTGGTATGAGGTGTGTAGCAGAGTGGTATGAGGCGTGTAGCAGAGTGGTATGAGGCGTGTAGCAGAGTGGTATGAGGTGTGTAGCAGAGTGGTATGAAGCGTGTAGCAGAGTGTTATGAGGTGTGTAGCAGAGTGGTATGAAGCGTGTAGCAGAGTGGTATGAGGTGTGTAGCAGAGTGGTATGAAGCGTGTAGCAGAGTGGTATGAGGTGTGTAGCAGAGTGGCATAAGACGTGTAGCTGAGTGGTATGAGGTGTGTAGCAGAGTGGGATGAGGCGTGTAGCGGAGTGGTATGAGGCGTGTAGCGGAGTGGTATGAGGCGTGTAGCAGAGTGGTATGAGGGGTGTAGCAGAGTGGTATGAGGCGTGTAGCGGAGTGGTATGAGGTGTGTAGCAGAGTGGGATGAGGCGTGTAGCAGAGTGGTTTGAGGTGTGTAGCAGAGTGGTATGAGGAGTGTAGCAGAGTGGTATGAGGTGTGTAGCAGAGTGGTATGAGGCATGTAGCGGAGTGGCATGAGACGTGTAGCGGAGTGGTATGACGCATGTAGCAGAGTGGTATGAGGCGTGTAGCAGAGTGATATGAGGTGTGTAGCAGAGTGGTATGAGGCGTGTAGCAGAGTGGTATAAGGCGTGTAGCAGAGTGGTATGAGGTGTGTAGCAGAGTGGTATGAGGCGTGTAGCAGAGTGGTATGAGGTGTGTAGCAGAGTGGTTTGAGGCGTGTAGCAGAGTGGTATGAGGTGTGTAGCAGAGTGGTATGAGGTGTGTAGCAGAGTGGTATGAGGTGTGTAGCAGAGTGGTATGAAGTGTGTAGCAGAGTGGTATGAAGCGTGTAGCAGAGTGGTATGAGGTGTGTAGCAGAGTGGTATGAGGTGTGTAGCAGAGTGGTATGAGGTGTGTAGCAGAGTGGTTTGAGGCGTGTAGCAGAGTGGTATGAGGCGTGTAGCAGAGTGGTATGAGGTGTGTAGCAGAGTGGTATGAGGTGTGTAGCAGAGTGGTATGAAGCGTGTAGCAGAGTGGTATGAGGCGTGTAGCAGAGTGGTATGAGGTGTGTAGCAGAGTGGTATGAGGCGTGTAGCGGAGTGGTATGAGGTGTGTAGCAGAGTGGTATGAGGCGTGTAGCAGAGTGGTTTGAGGTGTGTAGCAGAGTGGTATGAGGTGTGTAGCAGAGTGGTATGAAGTGTGTAGCAGAGTGGTATGAGGCATGTAGCGGAGTGGCATGAGACGTGTAGCGGAGTGGTATGACGCATGTAGCAGAGTGGTATGAGGCGTGTAGCAGAGTGGTATGAGGTGTGTAGCAGAGTGGTATGAGGCGTGTAGCAGAGTGGTATGAGGCGTGTAGCAGAGTGGTATGAGGTGTGTAGCAGAGTGGTATGAGGTGTGTAGCAGAGTGGTATGAGGTGTGTAGCAGAGTGGTATGAGGTGTGTAGCAGAGTGGTTTGAGGCGTGTAGCAGAGTGGTTTGAGGCGTGTAGCAGAATGGTATGAGGCGTGTAGCAGAGTGGTATGAGGTGTGTAGCAGAGTGGTATGAGGTGTGTAGCAGAGTGGTATGAGGCGTGTAGCAGTGGTATGAGGCGTGTAGCAGAGTGGCATAAGACGTGTAGCGGAGTGGTATGAGGCGTGTAGCAGAGTGGTATGAGGCGTGTAGCAGAGTGGCATAAGACGTGTAGCGGAGTGGTATGAGGCATGTAGCAGAGTGGTATGAGGCGTGTAGCAGAGTGGTATAAGACTCTATACACAGCTGATGGAAGAGGGCAGGGACAGAAATCTGATTGTGAAAATTGAATTATGTTTTGTGTTTTACACATGTCAGCAGAATGCAAACTGTAGGAC